>QUSF01000018.1:298471-416214 GCA_003676055.1 Chloebia gouldiae | reverse complement strand
AGAATAGAGCCAAACAGAATGGAACCAAGCAGAATGGAACCAAAGAATAGAACCAAACAGAATGGAACCAAGCAGAATGGAACCAAAGAATAGAACCAAACAGAATGGAACCAGAGGAAAGGTAGGCACAGGATTCACTGCTGCTGTGGTCATTCTCCCTCCAATCCTCCTCATGGAAAGGCACTTTGTAAAACTGTCTTCTCCTGGGTATCTGATCCTATGGAATGAGCAAAGTGAAAGCTCAGCTATGAAAAGTACCTTATTCACCCCTGAGGCATGCTGAACCTGGGATAGGTAGCCCAGGAGGGGTGCTACATCTCAGTTTTTAGACAGATAAGGTTATTCCTGTTCCATGTGCTGGCCGTACACCTACAGCTGCTTTGTGCTTGATTTTCCTAATGGCGTTTGTTCTTCTGAAGGATTGTAATCCTGCCATATGAGTAGGCTAAAATAGAGTTCCAGATTTTCTGAAATCACTCCATGGGCCTTCATAAATCCTCCTTTACCAGATTCCTTTGCCATATGCATTTTTCTAGACATTGTGGGGTAAGGTCAGAATGATGGAAAGCCACAGCACTGTGCTCATCTCAGCCTCCACAGCTGCACAGCCACAGAGTTGGGCTCTAAGTCAGGATCACAACCTTGAGTACTGCTTTAGGTACTAAGGTGTTGAATGCCTACACATTCTACACCACAGCAGTCAGGTGTCTTTATGGATACAGCTGTAAAGAAAGATTTTGGGGCTGACTGTCCATTCTCCTCCTTACATGTTAGAGGTCCTAAAGAGGAAAATGAGCACACAGACAACCTGGACAGGATGGTTCTCTTTGAAAGCCCTCCAGAGGAAACTATACCTGCTCCCACCCATGGTACAGCTCTAAGCTAGTCATTGAATAAACAGAGATAAGTTCATATTTTCACCACACTTTCCAAAGTATAGTAATAAAAATAGGTGATGATGAAATGTTAAATAAAAAACAAATTATGTTTGATAAGAAAAATGTCCCCTTGAGAGGAAATGCAATCCTGTGATCATAAATCTGCAGCTGGAGATGAGTGAAAATAAGCAACCTTAGGTCAGAGAGCTGCACAGAGGTGGAGGTGGTGTAGATCATCTTATAATTTAGAGGCAATGGTTGCAAAGTGCTTAGCTCTGATGGGGAGAATTATTTACAGCAAGTGCAGAGAATAATCTAGTGATATGTGAGGCTCTGCAGTTACATAAAAGAGAGAGATTACTCTTTGATCCGAATACCTGTGCTCTCTTATAGCCCTCATTACAGACGTTGATCAACCAAGCCTGCTGCATTGCTTCCAGATGAAAAGAGATGAGAGTGATACTCCCTCACCTCCTCAGCAGCTTATCTATGGGAGCTGTGGAATTATTTGAAGGATGGAACATAGGGCTGTACTGAAAAAATGGAGGTGGTAGTGATCACTGTTCCTTGATTCCTCCTTGGAGAATGAATGCAGGGAGTTCTGTGGGAAACCACAACCACTGTACAGCAATTTTTCATCCTGAAGTAAGAAACCTCTCACATAAGTATGAATATACAGATGTACTTTTCACTTACTGCATTATGCTTATTTTGTTCACAAATCATTGTTAGTCAAATACTTTTCTTAAATAGATCATTTTTCTAACACAAGTATAACCAAAGGTCTCCATTGACTCCCTATTCTCAATCTCAATAAATATATATTCACACAACTGAGATCTAAATACTAAGCCTTAGGATACTGCATGAGAAGGAAGATGAAAAAGAACTGAAAAACAAAACCACACCAAAATCTGAAGATGAGACTCTGCAGAATATATTCTGTTGGAGGAGCAGGTTGTATTCACATCCTGTCCTGACTATTCTGTGATGCTAAAAGCACTTTTCTTGTAGAGTTTAGCCAGTGCCATTCCACCATCTGGGGCTGGAATTCTTTCTTGCATGACCTTGTTTCTCTTTCTGAAATAAAGTGGCATCAAGTGAGGTGGAGTTTCCAGCGCAGTTTCCCTCCACAGTCAATGGCATCAGCTCCCTTGAGGTCTCCCTTGTGACCCTGAGCACTCCAACCTCCCCGCTTGGAATCTCTTATGGTTGATACTCTGAGATTTATGGGCTTTTACTCATAATGAGAAAGCTTTTCTGAAACTTGCTATTACTGCAGTAATGTGATTTTTATGATGGAAGGCAAACAATTCAGTATAACTAAACAGGAAATGGATGGAGAGGGACAGCTTTCCCTTGGAACACCCTGGATTTTCTAATTTGTGTTGATTCGCATACTGCTCATACACAAAAAAGAGGAACCTTCTGAATTTTCAGTACAAAGGTGGAGAGCTGCTGATTTCTTTTTTACAGGAACTGCAGCTGCAGAGAAAATTGCCATCGATAAAATGATATATGATCATTTATGCAGCAGAAATAACTAATAGAGCTGAGACTGCACAAAAGTGCAATATTCATCTTACAGAAAGCATTTTTCAGTGAGACTATATGCAAATCAGGTTTTATGCTGCTGAAGATTCTGATTAAACTTATAATTTAGGTTTTAATTGAACTTTTTATTGGATTTTTCACAATAATTCTGCCTCATTTATATAAATAATTAACTGCTGTAAAATAACTTGCCAAAATAAATTCATAAATTCTGTGGTGATTTCTTTTTTAATTGTGGTGAATTTCTGCAGCATACAAACACTGAGCACCCTATGCCTGGCTTTTCCTGTGTTCCACACAGGTAATCCCAACTAATCTGTACACAAAGACAGGATTTAACAAAATGCATCCATAAAAGGCGCAAATTATTTCTAATTTTTTTTAAAGAGATGAGCAGATACAGACATTAAAATATTGCAGAATAGAGCCATAAAGATGATTGCAGTCCTGCAGAATAGGTAGCTTTGATGGGAGGCATATGTGACTGCTTTGCTGTCCAGTCCTGAAGTATAAAGTTAGTGATACTTTACACTAAGCTTTGGAAAGAAAAAAGGTAGCACTGCTGTACAAAATTAAGATTCAGACTTATTTCGTTTTTTTCTTTTTAAGAAGAAGATGGTTCCAAGTAAACTGCTTACCTAGAAATACAGAATTTATTTGCAGTACTTTAATTCCAGAAAATCCCATCAGCTTCAGTGAAATAATTCTACTTTTATGCTTGTGTGATTTAGGTCAAATTCTGAATCACTGACTTTTAAATTCCAACTTTAAGGAATTTAATATTTCTCTACATCCAGCAAAATCCTGCTTTACTACCTACTGTAAACAGTATTTTCACACATCTAGGTTTTAAGAACTCTATTAATAATGTCCCTTGGCATTCCTAAGGCTGTATATCCTTTCTGTAGTAAGACAGATATCCAGCTGCTTATTCATTACTTATTTACACTACCAAAAATTAAAATACAGTCCATAAACTGCTAAATGAAATTTTCAGTAAAGCTGAGATACAAAGTACTGTGGTTCAACAAGTGAAGGACACAACAGAATGCAGGGAACAGTCAGTGTTTAATGTTGCCCCCCTGCAAAATGTCTCTAATTACAGCAAATTTGGTGTTTTCTAGGAGGAGACACACAACAAAAAACTGAGCTCTCTTACTCTGCACAGACAAAAGAAGAGGGGGAAACCTATTCCAAACCCAAAGGAAGATTTTCTTTCCCATTAACTGTTTCACCCCTCCTGGGTGGAATCACTGCAGCAAGTTTTGAATGATGTATGAAATGAAAGTTCCTGCCCAGCCAGCTGAGAGAGAATTTGCAGACAGTGCTTTATTTATATGCATTGTTTATATGCTCTGCTCTTTGATGGAGTATTTAGCCAAGTTAGAAACACAAAAGCCTGGAAGGTTTTTTATAGATGGGGAATGAGCACTGCAAGTGTAAAAGCAAAGTCTGTTCTGCAGTCTATTGGGGGAGTGCAGAACTTCAAAATTTAATCTGCATTTTTACAAAACAAAACTGCTAACCAAGCAAAATATGTTTCATCTAAAACTAGACAAAATATTCAGATCATTCAAGTAACACTAAAAATTAACAAATAGCCCATATTTCATGTAATTTTTAGAATCTGATTGTATTACATTTATTTTGTCAATTTAAACAAATGCAGTCTTTCAGATAAAAAAATGGCAAAAGACATAGTAATTTAGGAATATGAGAGAATTCATGATTTACAAAAGAAAGTGTGCATTTTCCTTGATTTCTAGTCTTTTATCCATACAAATGCTATTGAATAAGCACACAGCTGACCTCATTTTGACTTTTAATTTAAAACATATTTCAAGCCTACTTCAAGCTTTTCTCATTGAACTGTTTCAGAAGTTCTAAGGATCAGAAACCTGTTATATAACCCTAACAATTTCAAGCAAATCTTTTTATTCTTTTAAATGTGATTCCAAAAGTTTAAAAAAAAATGGGTTTAGCAAAGTTTAAAAAATGGGTTTGGCGATATAATTCCAAAAATACTAATAAAAGATGTATGAAAGAGATACGATTACTGTGCAATATTATTAATAATTAACCACACTATTATTTTCACAGAAAATATCATTATCTAAGCTCATCAGACAGTAAGAAAACTTCCAGAGATACATTCTAGCCATGGCCAAGATCACCACGGGACCCAGGCGTGCTGACTCCCAGCAGTGGCTCCCTTCACTCCCTGGACAAAATGCAGGGAGAGGTGTTGCTTTCATTGGTAGATTTTCCACCAAATTCACTGTGATCATGTACAAAGGCAAAATCATTAATTAATAATTGAAATCTCATTATCTACTTTCTAAGATAGTCCAAGTAGATATTGGAATTAAAACTGCACAAATTGGCCAGACCTCAATTCGTTCCTTCTATGGCAAACAAAATAATTTCTACACAAATTTATTTCTGAAGAATATTTGTAATTAATCATAAAGATATTACTTGCTTCTTTCCTTTTTTTTTTCCTAAATGAATAATAAAGAATTATTCAAGTTATTTGCCAGAAACTTGGACATTTGAACTAAAAATTTTTGGCCATGAGATTTGAACTCAATTTATGCAGATTCCTCTTTAAAAAAAATATCCCCAACTCCCACTGGAAGAAATTAAATCATCTCTAGGCTATTCAGACAGAATTTTTATTTAGCAGATTATAACTGAGATGAACTGAAAGGGCAGCTACTGTTAAACTGGTACTTATATAAACTTCCAAAAAAAGTCTATTATTTCAATTGATATTTCTGTTATGGAATGATTTCATCTTCTCCTCTCTTGACCTCCTACATGTTCAAGTGCAATAGTTTTTCAAATAGCTGTAGTGACTCATTTAAAAAGGCAGAGCTGTCCAGCATTATTAGAACTCAGTGGAGTACATAAATATAGTTTCAGAGGCTTTTATTTTACACTCTCACAGTCATCAGAAATGCTTAGAAATAATAATTTAGAAGAGTTTTATCAATGTTTCAGTTGTCTGGGACACAGTGAAATTGAGATATATTTGAAATGACAGTGGATTACTGCAAGGTGAGCAAAATATTTGGGAAAAGGTTCCATTGGAAATTCACTGCAGTCCATGTGGCTTAAACATGACTGTCAGTTATTCAAAATGTCGTCTGTACAACCAGAGTGCCTCAAGCTCTGGATTAGCAGCTGATTCATTCATTGTAATTTCTATAAATGCCAGAAGCCATTCATGATCTTTGTTGTCCAAATACATTTTGTCATAACAAATCCCAGCAAATAGCTAATATTTTATGTTCTCTTTGATGGAGCTTTAATTTCAGAGTACCTCATTTTAACCTCTATTAATTGTTCTAGTGTAATTTTTTCAGTTATTGAAAGTTGTCCTATTTCAAAAATATATAGCTGCTTCCAAATCAAAGCCCCTTGGAGATAATTCCTCTGGATATCAGCAAAAGACCTTTTTTGTGCAGGTCAGAACCAAATTATGAGGGATACACGTCTCATGTAATGAAACTACTATTACTGAGAAGTAATGGCATTTAAATGCATTCTACATTTATGCCACATCTTTATGATGAGCTCAGAATTATTAAAACACTTTAATGCTGCTCTGTGCTGGTGGGATGGAGATTAGATGCAGAGTGGATTTGTTTTGTGCTCTGTGGAGGGAGCCTGCAAGGTCCATGCAGCCGTGAACTGATGGGGCCCAGAGCTGCTGCGCTGGGGGAAGAGAATGCATCCTGCCAGCAAGAATCAGAATTACTTCAGGATGGAAAAGTACAAGATAGCCCTTTGCAGAGATGTCACTTAGGGGAGGTGGGGTGAGGCCACCTCTAGTCAATGTTGTAACTTTCAACAATATTGCTAACTCTGAGAAAGTACGAAAAAATATTATACAACATGTATTTACCTGTCAATCTCCCTGTGAATAAAGGATCTCAGGCCCAAGTGTGACAAAAGAAGGTAAATCTGCTCGCACTTGTTTTGTGACACCACAGGTCTTAAAACACAGACCAGGCTTAGCACCAGGGATTCAGAATCTAAGCATTGCTCCAGTTGGGTTTCTCAGTAACATGAACACTGCTTATGAGCTCCTCATCATTCAGCTGAACAAAACCAAGTAAAAGATGCCAAGCTAGCATTCAGTTTTTAAATATCAAATAATTACAATAAGTCTCTGCTTCTGATCTTTAAAAAAATTGGTCTCAGATGCCTCAAAAAAATATATACATCTCCTAAGATAATTACAGTGGAAAGAATTAATTTATTAGGAAGAGATGCCTGCATAGAAATGAGAGGTACCCTGACATAAAAATCAACAACAGAACCTTCAAGCACAACCCAGAATCCATGCTGGAAATGACAAAAATATTTAAATCTGCCCATCAGTTTACACCAACTTCTGAGGAATCAAGCCACGTACACACAGGGTTGTACACTGCAACCATAATATCTCCATTTGTCCTCAATCTGAGGACAGTCACATGCAAATATGATTTAAGACAGAGTGGTTTTATTCCTTTCTGCAAAACTTTCTCCTCTGATTATTATCTGAAACTGATTCTAATGTTTCCAAGAGCACAAATACACACAGATTTACTCAGGAGCTATCACATCACAGGCATCCTGAAAATATGAAGGAAAGCTTAAATCAAAAGGGAGAACTAGAACTGGAAAATATCACTTAGTCAAAAGATGTTTTTCCAGCAATTTAACAGAATCTGCTGTTGTTCAGAGGGTGTAGCACCAAAACACAAATTACCTCTTCTGAAGGCAGCTGGAAGAAATGCTCAATTGTCTGTAACTCAAGAAATGGAAGTACAAGCATCAAAAAAGCGAGACAAGTGTTCAAACATATGTGGGCTTCTAAACTACCCATGCCTCATGCTGGATTTCTAATTCGTCAGTTCTTGCCAATAAATTGAGACCCAAATGCTCTTTTTTACCTTTTATATAAGAACAAACTGTACCTCCATCTGCATGAATCAACTTAGAGAAAACTTTGGGAAAGCATTCTTGTTCGTTTCAGCACTGTCACCCATCTGCACAGGCTAATTCTTAAGCAGAAATTTTCAAATCAATGTGCAGGGTATACTAAAGTCACTCCTGAAGCAATTCCAGTGAGAATATGCACTTAATATCTGTTCATCAAAGAATGATTATTCTTAGTGAGCTCTAGGCACAGTACATTCCTTTCCTGGAATGCATTATGAAAACATATGTAAATATTACATCAGTATGTGAATCAAAATCTCTACATCTAAAAAATAAAAGAAAAGCCACCTTACAGTTCAAGGAAACACCACATATTGCAAACATTTTCAAAAGAAAGACAACTGTAATTGAAATTTTCCAGAATCTAGGACAAAGGAATCCACTCACCCAGCAGCTGACTGTTCTGTCAAATTTCTTAATGAAATAATTTATTTGATAATGATGACACAAAGAGAACGGGTAACAATATGACCCCTAACAGTTTGTCCCTACACTTCATGTATGACAGGCCTGCATTAGCTCTGTTGAATTCAATGCAGTAACACCAACAGCTGGTCCTTTCCTGTTTTGGGAATTAACACATGGAGACACCTGCTGGAGAGGCACGAGATTATTAAACTGAGGATAAGTGAGATAAAGGTGCTTCCAAATGACTCTGCCTGATGTGAAGAGTTTCACTGTGACCCAATAGAATGTTCTACAATTCAAAAGACTGGCTAATTGTCTTACAAGGACTGAGTTTTATAAAGCTCCTCAGAAGAAATGCAAAATCACAGTTTGGTTTAATGCACTCTCTCCATCACTCTTCTCCTTGTACGTCTTCATGAGGTGCCAAGCTGTGGGACATGATGGAAAGTCCCTGAGAGCAGGTGGAGAACTTCTGGAAACAAACACCCAGACATCAATCCTTTTGAGCAGTGCATGTGAAGATATTATTTTTACCATATGATTTGTATCTTTGATTTTTTTAACGTGGTACTCAATTTATTGTTTGAAATAATGGTAAAGATAAAAGCAACAAGCATCGGAAACATAGGAAGTAAACAAAATTCATCTCTGGGAACTACTTTCACTGAGATCCATTCTGTCTTACATAAGGATGACACAATAAAACAGTGGGAACATCTTTTCAAATAGAGATAATTAAAGATAATGCAACAATTCCAGGTCTCATTCCTGTCCTCCTTTGTGTAACCTTGACCCCTGTGTCCCAGGTCTCAAGGAAGTGCAGGGAGAGGAACCAGCCTGGCATTTTAAGGTTTCATTTTGTCCCTACTGCAGTGCTGCTGTACTCCCTGGGCCTGCTTGGCTCTTGCAGCATCACAGGCAGAGGATTCTTGGTAAGGTTCTGGAAGTTTTCCTTGGCATACTGTACTTTTTAATCAGAGCTAGTTTTTTAGTCCTTAGAAAATTAATTAAATTAAAAATGTCATGCTTGAATGTGTCATGTATCAATTTTGAAGACTTAATTATAAGAGGGAATTAAGCTTTGATTAAGCTTTTCTTCTGAGAGCAGTAGCTGTCATTCTCCTTTATCTTAAAATAAGGGAATCTTTTTGGCTCAGTCTACAAAAATGTCACGTTATTATTTATTTCTGACAACACTGTCTAGAAGTTAGCCTGGTCTGAAGACAAACACTGAAGGTACCATGGTCATTTTCTGCATTCTGCATCCTTAGAGAGCCATGGCATTACAGTCTCCTTGTAAAAACTAGGAGAAAGAAAAACAGCACCAGGTGGCAATAATAAAACTTTTAGAATCACATAATTTGGATCAATTTGTTGAGGGAAGGTGACATTTAAAAAGGGAATTTTCTGTTGCATTACCAGAAAATTCCTATTGGGTTTTTGAGCTTTCAGGCATGATAAGAGTGTGGGCAAGTTGTGGAGACTCTTGTAGTTAAAATGATAGATAAAAATTAAATAAAACTGAGTTAGTAAAAAAATAAACCAGGAAATTTCAAAATCAAAACTGTCAAAAACAAAGCAATAACTAACTAGCTAGAATGGGGGTGAAGGGGGGTAAGTGTACTTCTAAACTCAACACTTAGCCTGTGCTTCAATCATTTGATGTATTTCCACAAGAGCAAAGCATATACAGGCAGGCAGTTTGCTCTTGGGAACTTCTGAAAGCTCTCAACACTCAGCACCCAGTAACGAGAATTAAAATGCAGCAGCAATAGAAGCTTGGTTTGAACAGTGACTGAAGGCTGCTTAACAGGGAGGGAAGCAATGCCCATAGAACAGGACCATTTCCATGGAATGCACATGCCAATCATCCTCCTGGACAGATTCCTATCACTCAGAGTCCTGCCAGGGCTATACATTAATTTTAATCTGGAAATAAGGTGCTCCATTTAATTCCAAAATCATTTACAGCTGTCCATGTGTTAATTGAAATTATATAGCCCCATAGTTTGGCAGAGGAAATGAAATCTGACTGATGCAAAGCAGAAACAGGGAGAGCTTCTGTTATTATTTGTATTATTACTGCAAAGAAAGGCATTTAGAAAGTGGGAATCAAGGCTGCTTTTGAACAGACCTGTATTGTTCCAGACAACACTTGTCTGAGAGAATAACTAGGATGAGAAAAGACAAGAAAAAGCAAGCACTCTACATTTTATAGACAGGAGCAAAAGCAAAGAATTCAGTAGTTTTATCCCACAAAAGTATAGACAAACTAATTGAAACACCTTAGCTGAGAAAACAGAAGCTTGAAGCTTTTTCTTTATTCAAGGGGAAGAGCTATGTACAGCAATATAGAAATGCCACACATCTGTCTATTCAGGAAGCCTTAGGCAGCAGCATGACTACTTTGTGTCTCATTAAATATCAGAATTTAGGTGGGATAAATCCAGCCTAGAGAGGTTTGGAGATTTGCCCAGGGTCAGACAGGCTGATTCAGAAAGTAAAGAACTGAATCAAAAACTGTGATTCCCATGCCATTTCCAAGGCATGGTCCAAAGGTATTTCCAACACCATTAGTGAGATACATAAAACTGAATTCTGAAATGTCCTTGCCTAAATGAAGCCTCAGACAGTTTGGTGAAACCTGGACATGCTGAGAATTCCAAACACACAGCACCTTTTTGAAAAACTCCCACAGGGAGCAATTGCAATAGAACATGGATCCTGTGGTCTTGTAGCCCCCAGGTAATTGCAAAGTGCCTCAGAGCACAGACTCTGTTTGCATTAATTTTTACATTTGTGCATGGCCATGTATAAACCCTCAGGGCTCAGCTTACCAAAGAGAGGCTGCTCACCAGGAAGGCAGGTCAAGCCCTCAGGAAGGGTGCAAATGTCCATTTGGACTCTGTTATTTCTGCCTGGACTTGTTTAACCAGGGGAAACTCCACAGAAAGTGAAAATAATGAAGTGCTACTGCTCACCCAAAGCCTGCTGTCTCTGAGCTACTTGGAAGGGATGATTGATGTCTGAAAGAAGGAGCTGACAGCGTCTGTCTTTGATGCCTGCCTTATTTCTCCTGCATTACTTTTCCTTGGAGTGGGCATAGGAAAAGTTAACTCTACAACTGCACAGAGATTATGGAAACGCAATAGGAGGAAGTGATAAACAAAAATAAATCCATCATAAGCATCAAAAAATTATCTGAATGCAACCTACCTAAGTGCTGACTTATTTACTTCACTGTCCAGCCTATTTGGATTGTTACTTTCTCAGAACAATGGACAAACACCCACACTGGTTGACCCTGCTCAGGAACTACCACATGACATTCACAGTCTCAGTGGTCCACTCATGAAAATTTCAAGTTCACACTGATCTCCTAATTCTAGGAATCACTAAAATTCGAAGATGCTTCATCTAAAGCCACCAAATGCAACATATAAACAATTTCACTTTATAAACCAACTCTTTAGTACTTCAGAGAAAGTACAATCCTCCTTAATCTCCACAAGTGTTTGCTTGTGGTTGAAGGAGGGAATTAACCAGACGAAGGTCAGGTCTGTATCTAACTGAACAGCCACTGCAAATGACCTACACTACTTCCAGCCAAACACTTAATATTCCAGTCAAGCAGAGGAAATGATCACAGTATAGAAAGCTTATGACAGAAATGGCTTTGCAATATTTATATTTAACAACCCCAAATAAAAAATAACATACAAAGTACAATGCTTCATTTGCCATGCTGTGCATGCCCTCCCCAGAGCAGCCTACAATAACACAGGAATGCAGGATGCACCATATCAGAGCAGAAGATTGTTCTGTCAAGAGCAGCACCCTGCCTGCATTTCAATGATGGGCAAAGTATGCCTTGGTGTAGTTTGTTTTATAATTTTTCAAGGTTATTGAGTACTTCTGGAACCTTCTGAATGAGAAGGGCTATGCAAACACTGATAATTTTATTATATATATGCAGCTGTAATTTAATACTAGAGGGAGATGGGCCATGGAGTCCAGTTAAAACTCTTGGAACTCAGAAGAAATTTTTTTTTCTTTGAGCAAATAAACCAAGTGGGAGAGCCATGAAATCATTAAATCATTCTAATTTTTTTATTTAGAAATATATTATTGCCAAATGAAGGCTTTGAGGAAAACTGATTTAAATACAGTGAGTTACATTGATTTTTAAAATAAATAAATAAGCACAAAATTTAAAATAACCCATGATATCAGTGTTTACTTGATCTTCTTAGGTAACACCCAGATTATTTTGATATATGCACATTTTCAAACAACGTTTGCATTTCCCAACGTGCTGTCACACATAGAGCACAGTTCAGATTCACCACACTGAAATCAATTCTGAGCTGAAGGGCACAGCCTGCATGGCAGAAAGAGGTATGAATTATGTACCTGTTTAACCTCACTTCTGCTTTTGGCTTTATGTCTGTAAATCTATACCAAACACATTAAATGAAATGTGTTTCAAAATGCCAGGTGGAACCAGATGGAGCAATACCTAGGTCAGGCTTTGGAAATATTTATTCAGTGGAAAATGAGAATAATTATAGTGGTTCACCTTCTTCATCCAATTATTCTAGCAGGTTGTCAACAGAAGCCATCACTATATGCCCCAGAAGAAAGTAAAAAAAAACAATTTTGCCAAATATCCAACTAAAACTTCAGAATCCCTGGCAAGCAGGGATGAGCCCTCTCAAAGGCAAAGGCCAAGGCAAGCAATGCTACCTGGACTCTCTGCACTTTCTCTTATCTTTTCAGGGGTCATGGGCAAATTTCCTACTCTGTGACTGTTTCCCCATCTGTTCAAACAGATTGTTGAGAGCTTTATTTAAGACTTTGTTGAAAATACCTTTTTAATCAACCCAAATCTAGTTTCATACAAATATTTTAATATTCCAACAAACATTTGCTGAATATCAGTGCTGTAATTTCAAACCCTGTTTTTCCCTTCCTTGAAAGAAATACGATACCACCGTTCCCTTTTGAGAGACATTTCATATATTTTTCTCACTTTCTTGAGGTACTACATAATTCATTTCAGTATTTATCTATTTTGCTTTCTTATTTTTATACTGTCCTTCACTCCCTCCAACCACATGGGACTCACATTTTTCAGGTTCTCACATACACATTTAAGTCTTAATCAAACAAATGCATAATGCCCTAAATACATCCAAATTCCTCCTACAAGCACAGCTTTAACACAAAGCTTATGTGAAACCCTATGGTAGCACTGAGGGTAACTGCTCTTATTTTAACCATGAACATTTGTGTTCTTCAATCCAGTTATCCTGGGGAATCATAATGCCTCCCCTCACCTTCCCAAATTTGTTTAGATGTGATGAGACACCATTTTGCAGGCAGGCATTATGTATTCCACTGGCTCCTGTATTAATTTTTCTTACTGTCAATGAGACCTCTACAAATTAAAGAGCTATGCAGAAACTAAGCCATAACAGCAGATGCTGGCATGACTTTCAGATACCACAAAGAAAATAAATGAAACCATCTAGCAGTTCTGACAACTTGATAACACAACATATCTACCCTGACCAAGGTATGAAACTTGAAATTACTTTATCCAGCAGTAACTTCAGTGCTTTTTCATGCAGTCAGGCACATCACACCTCTACAGTCTGCAGATGACAAGTCATTGCTAATTAAACCATAACCATTAGTAGTCATAAACACAATAGCAATAGATTTGGAGTTCAGTGACACTAGCTGGAAAATGCAACATACTTCCAAATGTGGAGCCCATCACAAATTAAATTTTTTAAGTCACATAAACAGAAAACATCTATTTGTTCAACACAATAAAAAAAAAAAGAAAACAAAAAAAACCCCTTGCCATAAAATATTCAAACAAAAGTGAAATTACGTTTTTCTCTGTAAGGAGTCATTCTGAAAAGCAAGGGCCTTTGTGTGAACTGTTGGTCACTGAACTGGCACTGTGGCTCACTCAAAGGAGCAGAGGTGGTTTTAGAGATCTTGGCCAGTTATGATTTTTTTCTGTGGCCATCTGCAGTACTAGTGAGGTGATTTCCTGATGTCAGAACAGGGGATATTCATGGCTCTGATATTCTGTTTATTGAAAAAGAATAAAGAAATCAAAATCACCTTAGTTCTTATTACAGAATGCCAGTTCATGATAATGCCCATCCCTTGTGATTTGAACTCTACATTTTCCCAAGGGATTTGCTTTAAGCATACTCATAGCTTTATCCAGTTAAAGGAAACATTACAGTACACAAGAAAAGCATATGTAATGTGTTACTGACCTTTACCTTAACCTTTCTGAGATCTGCTTTCCTCACTGTTTTTCATTCTGACTCTGCAGCACTTCAGCTCATACTATCCCTGAGTTTTTCCTCTTTAACTTGTAGGTTTGAGTTTAAATAAAAAATTTAGACATTTGAAATGAGATACAGCAACCTTACTCAGGCTCTTTGTAAAAATGGTAGATTTATCACACAAAAAACAGGACACTGGATGCCAGAAAGCCTCAGCTACATTCAGACAGAGAACTACAGCTTCTTGGTATTTGGCAATAGAGGAAAAGTAATGGTGTTGTAACATGAAAGCTGAGCATTGTGGTACTATGCAACAATATATTAATCATCTGTTATGGAGTAGAGAATGAGAATTGGATTTGATTTTTCAATACCTTAATATGACAAGTTCTCTTTTCAGTCAAGCTCACAAAAAACCCAACCTATCTAGAGCTCAGAAAGGAGATTGGTCTTCAGGTAAATGCTTTTCATTTTGTTATATCTCTAGCAAACTCTGCCAAACCAAAAGAAAGATGTTTTAAATGTTGCTATATTACAATACATGACATTATAATAGAATACATCCTTTATTTCAGTGTTGTTTCATGGTTCTAGAAAAGAAGATTTTTAGTATTGAGGGAAAGGACGAATAATCCCATTCCTTGCTGAAGAGGTCAAAACCTCTTAGTGAGAATACTTGTATATTTTTAACCTATGAAGCAGAAAATGGTCCCAGTTGCCTCTCACCTTCAATTACTAATCATATGAAGAGAAACTTAATTGTCTTTTAAGATGTACCCTTTGCTGCTGCAGTGGGTAAGGGTTTGCAAACCAATTTAGGAATGCAGAATAAACACATCAGACTTGTACTATTTATCCAGGACAGCTATGAAAATCTCAGCTACCTATAACCAGCTGTGGTTTCCAGATATGCCACCTTAATTTGGGAATACTTGCCAAAACTTTATTTCAGTGTCCCTGCGGGATGCCATTAATAATTAGTTTTACCAGCAGTGCTCCAAACTAAACTAATTTTTCATTTCTATTACAAATAGTACTCACTGAACACCAATTTGCAGAGTTTTCATTAGGTCTGGGAACTGTAGGACAGTGGTATTTCAGCAGAAGATAATTTCTGTAACACAGAAATACAGTAGCACCAGCAGTCCTGCTGGGAAACTGATTTCAGTTTGGCTTGGAAAAGCTCACACACACTCGGTGTCCAACAGGCTTTGCTACACAAAAAAATCCTCTTTGCAAAATAGAGAGGGACTAGGAAGAGAAGGAAGAAAACTGCAGAAAATCAGAGAACTCAGGAGAGAGGAGAATGAAATCCAGCCCCACAGTCCAGTGCCTGCTCCAGAACAGACTCTGCTGATCTGGCTTCACGAGTGGGACACGCCACCGCTCTGTCCCACGACCCTGTGCTTGGCTGCTGTCCCTGACCTGTCCTTCCCCCATGTGGAATGCATGACGTGACTGATGTCCCCAAACACTACGCTTCCATATGGCTGAACACAGCTTAAACATTTAGGGTGCTGTTATAAATAAAAATTATTATTTAAGTCTTACTGATTAACAGATTAAGGCTGCTGTTGTACAAAGGTCTGAAAACAGATTGCATTTTTCATGGAATAAATCTGTTTGAGTTTTTGGCCTTTAGGGACCTCTTTTTTTTTTTTTTTTTTTTAATCAACACACCATTTAGCATTTTCTCAGCTTTTAAAGCTGAGTTGTTTAGCCATGCATGACATGCTTCCAATGGTAAGTTAGCATAACAGCACATGTTTTTCCTGCTCATTTGGATTGTAAATATTTGTACTGCTTGCTATCAACAGCTTTGCAACTCTGTACCAGGCTGCATATATATATATATTTTAAAGACACTATAAATAGAACTAGGTTCTGCATTTATATATAAATATATTTAAATAAAAATGGCAAAATAATCCATGTATAATAAGGAATAGTTTAATTTTCAGGCATGGGCAAGTCTTTAAATTGAAAGATTTAAGATGTTTGTGGTTCAGGAACCCACATTAAAACATTAACTTTCATTGACAGTGGCAGAAGATGGCAGATGTTATTTTGCTTGTGCTAACTCAATAAACGCAGGTCAAACCCAATTAACAAATCAGCCATCACTAAGTGTCAAGCAGTTCTTTTACTCAGAGAGAAGACAGGTGAGGAACCAAGCTTGTGCTTATCTGTCATTCAAACACATATCTCCACCTGCCATCCTCAGAACACAGAATCCTGGAATCCTGGAATCCTGGATGCTCAGAATTTTAAACTTTCTGTGCTTAAAGGCACAAGAAAACAAGAGAACACTGCATTTGACCTGAGGTTGTGGAATAGGCTTTTAAAATTGATTAGTAGCACTGGGATTACGGGTCTGTAGTTAGTTAGAAGTCTGTAATATCACAGGGTGGAATACTCAGAGTTTGGGATTTTAGAATATAGAAATAAATATGAAGCAATATGGAGGTTTTAGGGTGGAGACAGGTTGTTCTTCTTCGCCTTCTTTTTCCTTCTTCATGGGTTTGGGTGATGTTTTGTGACTGGACAGAAAAGTCCACATTACAGGCTTTGAGGGATCAGTGATTGGGTTAAAAGGGAAAATAATCTAGGTGTCCTTTCTTAATTGAATAGTTTAGCTTTAAAAGACCTTGTAGCAAGAGTTAGTTAACCATTTTGTGCCTTGCTGATGAAAAAGCTGCTGAACTCACAGTGAGACTGTAACATAGATAAGAAATAATAAACACCTGAGTCCAAACATGGCATACTGTCTCAAGTGGCTTCAATCCCGACCTCAAGAACTGGATAAAAGAGGAAAAATAGGATTTCCTTCCTCTTTTGGTCTCACCCAGGAAGAGACACTCCAGCTCACGCCCTGTTGCTCATATCACAACAGGATTTATTCAGCCCATTTTTAGGGGCACTCAGCTTGTTCAGAAAACTGGCACCTGATCTTACAGCAAAACTCCTTGGGCAGCATGGGGGAATCTCACCCTCACAGGAGGGCTTCCATCAGCATCTAAATGACAACTGGCAAGTAACAATAATTTTAACCAAAATGGCTTCTTAAAACATCTTTATATTAACAACTAATAAGATCTTTGTATTAACAACAATTAGTCACCTCTCTCATGTTCAGTAGCCATCTCCCATGGTGGACAAGTGACAGCAGTGATACAGAGATTAATTCACCTTCTCAAAGGCACATTTCCTCTACATGACTGTGCTGACTTCTGGAAATACTAGTCATTTATGATGGCTTTTGCTGACTTCTCAATTATCCCTCCTCATTACTCATATTTGGTTTTCCTCAGCTGAAGTGAAGCCTGATGGATTTCTCCATAGTTAAATATAGAAACTGTGTGGTCCTGACCTCACATGTAAAATTCACATCTGGCCCTTTTTCCTCATGATTTACTGGGAGTGGAATGAGACTGGGTAACTGCTGATCACCACCCCACTGATGGCTAAATCATTATGGTAGAAGTACATGCTGACTCTTAAAATTGAATAAATGTTCTGGCAAGAAATCACAGAATACTCTTATCAGTGACCTGCATTACTTCTGCCATTAGCTCTACTGATCACACAGGTTCTGTCATATCTTGATTTCTATCTAATAAGACTCATACTGGACAGATCTGGAGAACATAACCACACCTACAGTTACTGGGATAGCTGAGGCTGAGGCACAGAAAACAAAGGCATCCTCTGGACAATAAAACAGGGGTGGTTAAGGAAAAGGGCACAAAAATATTAAATCAGTATTCCTTTACAGGTTCAGAAATGGACTGCCCAGTGGAGATGAATGGGCAGTTAATCCCTCCCAAGCTGTTTGGATTTTTTTGCTAATCATGAGCTGTATAAAATATCTATTTATTAGCTATGTGCTTTCCTCAGGTTTCATGATATTTTTCATTAAAAGCCAACTTTACATTGCTGTTATCTGACTGAAACTTTAATCAGTATTAAAGTTCACTGTTGGACATAACAATGAAGAACCCGCAGCAAAATAAGTGGGAGGGGAAAAGTCCCCAGAAGCATCATGATGGTCTCTAAATTTGTATTTAGTCTCTCAAATAGCAAGAATAATTTTTAACAGGTTGTAACAGCTCTTCGGAGAATTGCACATTTCCATTAACATTTCCAGCACCATGGACCAGCATTGCTGCCTGATGGGACTTTGCAGTGCACTGCAGCAGCCATAGGGTTAGATTCCTAATGCTTAGCTTGCTCCAGAATTGCCTTTTTAAGCTACAAATTACTTTTTTCTGTTGCCTGAAGTCATAGATGGACTATTAAACAGGTGCTGCAATGTGTGCTCTACAAAACCAAACCACAGAGGTTGAGGTGTCACCTCTGCCCACAGACTTGGGAGCCTCCCCATTAAGTGATGAGTACAGCAGGGAGGGAATGCAGCAGGAGGGGCTGGGAATTACACCCATGCACGGCACAGAAAATCACAGAAAATCACAGAAAATAGCCACAGACAAAGAACTCTGCCACAGTGTAACTGCTTGTAGACATTCTACAGTAAATCACATCCCTCTGCTCTCTTTCTTCTCAGGACCAAATTTGTATCTGCAGGAGGGGTGCAAATGCAGCAGAGATGCTCTGCTGGATGAGTTCAGCAAGGAGCAGTAGTGGTTTGAGATGATAGGCATTAAACAGCTTTCAGATGGCTCAAAATCCTAGTTCAGCTCTTATCCTAAGCACTCTAATAAAAAAGACCCAAATCTATCTGACTACTCTTTGAAAGTATCTGGAGGTCCAAGCCCAGAAATATGCATTTGTTTATTACATAGAAAAAGGCTGTGGTTTACTACAGATTATACTAATTCATCCCCACTCAGATTTAACAGCTCTGGCCAGGACCACGGAAGCATCCAGGGTGTGAGGACATGGGAATCACACTGAGACAGAGACACCCAAACAAGCAGCAGAGTGCAGCCCGAGAGGAGAACACCCTGTTCCCCACAGCTGAATTAGCCCAGGACTGCACTGTAAATCACCATCCTGGGGCAGCTCCTCAGAGCCAAGGGAGGAACATCTGCACAGGGCCACACTGCCAGGATTGCACGGCTCCAAACAGCCTGGGAGCTGCCTGGGTGACAGACTAGCTGAAATAAGGAAGTCTGAGGTCATTAAAAGACAAATATTTTCAAAAAATTTAAAATAACATTTTCAGGCAATTTTGTTTGCTTGTTTTTCTGCAATAGATTTTTAACATGGCAGTGCTGTCCTTCATAGGTTACCTCAGGCTCCTTTCCTGCACCATTCCCTGGAAGCTTTACTACTCCCTTAGGACAGCATGGCAGGTCCTCAAGTACCACAAATGTTGTTTGTGACTGCCAAATGGGACTTGCTCTGTCATAGACTAAGTCTCTGAGGCTCTTTTTGAAGTCTACAATGCTTTGAGTTCGTTTTAAAATGCAGTCATCCCAGAGGAAAATCTTCAAATTGTTGTCAGTACAGTGACGGCCCTTTGTGATGTTACGAAGCCCTAAACTCTGCCTAGCAGAAATAAGATGCTTCACATGTGTATGTACTGTTTCTGCCATCCCAGTCTCATTCTGCATCACTGGAGAGGGAATACAGAGCTAACAGTAAGAAAGTATATTTTTCTCTTTCTCCTTTCATATTTTTTCAAGCAAAAGTTAAGCACAGTGCTTCTCTTCCAAGTTAAGGTGGCTTTAAACTTTAATAATAACAAATTACTTACTGAAGGAAATGCCTAACATGCCCAAGGAAAAAAAGCAAGTTGACACTGCTATGTATTCCTCATTCACTAATAATACAGGTTTTACAAAGTTTTCAGGAAACAACAAGAGACTTTCACCTTTCTTATAGCCTGAAACAGTTTACTGCAAATATAGTGTAGAAATATGCTAAATATAGGAAGAGAAGATATCATCATATGGTTGTTTTAATTAGGACCTCGAAAGCCCACGTAGTGGAATTTTAAGGTTATGTACTGACATTTTAAGGCTATGCATAATGAATATTTAAACAATCCTGTGAATTAGAATTACAGCCTTTATTATGACCAGTGATATTCTTATTAGCATGGGTTTAGACAGTGCAATTTTCGACAGCTTTACGCTATAAAAGGCTGCTCTGTTAGGTGTAAGTGAGCCTCAATTTCACGTGAAGAATTACAGATATTTAAGAAATTATCTCATAGCAGTTATCACCTCATGTGAGATTACAACAACACATTTCCTCTGCACTCCTGAAGACACCAAAAAGGGAAATTTGCTCGAAAATCACACCTTAAGGATAGACAGATGTAGAGAGAAAGTACACACAGTGTACACACACGGTTTAGTGTACATACAACATTCAAATGGCACCTTGACAGTAGCCAGGGCTAAGAAATACCTGTAATGAATCATGCATAGCCCACATCCCTCTCTGTGTAAGGCCATGGCAACTGAGGCCCTGAAGTAGGAAAGTGAATAGTGTACTGTTACTGCACTAATTAATATTTAGTAAGCTGTATTCTGCTATCCATCTTTCAGCCTGTGAAGTTCCTGTCCTTGTTTCCCAGGACATCCTGGACTACAGGGATGGAATAATATATGAGGAAAGTTTGCTAGTGTTATTTGTAGTAGTCATTAATAGTTTGGAGCCCAACCTTGATTTCTGATATTGTTTCTGCTGGGTACAGAGGCTCAAATTCTGGTTTTTAGCTTCTGAAGTCCACTATAAAGATAGAATTCTGAAAGAGTTCCAAGACAAGGCATAGCAGTTGCTACACAGATTTACAATGTAAGAGAAATTAATGTAGCAGATAAATATATCAGTTAAAGAAGAATAATTTTTATTCCCAGCATTCTCTAGGAATACCGCTGTCTTTTCCTTTCTCCTCTTTAATGAATCTATTCAAGCTGAGATTTACTGCTTTAGACCAAGAAAATCCAAAGGTAGAATACTTTGTAATTCTGTATCTTCAAGTTTAATATATAATTCTGGGCAGTAACAGCAACTCTTGAGCTTTAGCATTAAGAATTTGGAAGTACTTTCATTAGTAAAATTGCTGCTTTGTCTTCTGAATATAGACTCCTGCTAGTGTAGCGTCTTACTAGTAAAGCAGTAACCTTTCTCTGAGTACATATGAACAAAGCTGTGGCTAAGTTTGTCCAAGTCTATCCATTTACACCACTGTCTCCACAGCACAGTCTCTCACCTCAGACTTAAAGATTTTAAAATATGTTTAGTATCACTTTTTATCACCTCATTCTCCAAGCTTTAACACAATGACTGAGGAAGGGCAATTCTCAGAACAAAATGAACCCGAATCATCCATTTATGAAAAGCAAAATGATGCCAGCCATACTTCATCACTGGCAATTAAGCACAATTTCTGGTGCCAGAAATAGGAGCAAAGAGATTTAAAGACAGACAAGAGAACTGGCTTCATCTCCTAGGTAGATGTAGTACACTTTGAAAAATTTACTTTTAAAATTACAAGCTCTTTGCCTGGATAGTCACCTGAATCCAGAAACACAAATCCAGTCAGGCTTTCAAAGTACTGTCCTTAACCTCTCCTTTGCTTTAAAGGTTGCTGCTTCTATCCAACACATGTAAAACAAAGTAGGTATCTTGTGGGGGGAAAAAAAGTCACTTTTTCCCATAATTTACTCTAAAATCCTTTTTTTCTGTTAATGAATCTTGCTTGTCATCTATTCTTGCCCATTAAACCCATTCCAACACTGCTAGAGGAAGGCACAACCCTCACTGTGGACTGCCTAAGAGCAGTAGCTCAGACTGCTCTGAAACACCCCAGTCCTTATGGCTGAGCCCCTTTTAGCACCAAAAATACAACAACACAAAATAAAATAAATAAAGGCATAGCACATTTCCTATCACTTGCAATCAAGCAGCTCATGTAATGTTCTCTGTGCTGAAGAGCACAGAGAGTTTAAATGAAATCTTCCTTAACAGATACTCTCATCTCCATCAGCACCCAAGCAGCACTGGAGCACTCCAAGTGTGCTCCTAATGGTAAAACCCTGAGGCATGAAATGGAAGTCACAGGCTGTCGCTGTCCTGCTAAGTGGTGCTTCAATGCCCACTGGAATCAGATCGTTTGGGAAAAGGGCAGGAACTTTGGGAGCTGCTGAAGCAGAGAATCTCTAAGGCTACAACCTCAGTCCCAGCTGAAAAATCTGCAGATTCTGACTGCATTCTAAGAGTGGGAGTTACCACGTGAAATCCATTACTTATCTTAACACCTTATCAATATGCCCCTAAATTCAACATGCTTTAAAACCTTTGTTGGGCATTGATAAGCATAAAGCTAATGAAGCAAATGTACCAAAGAGAAAGTAACAAATGGCAGGAAGAGAAGAGCATCCCTATTCCTGCTCAGTGCATTTCACTGATGCCAGTCGCAGAGAAGTTTGAAAATGGAGTCTAAGAAATATTCACATTCTTGACCATGCTATGCCACCAACAATACATCTCAAAATATTTGGGAAAGTCAATTTGCAATATATTCCAGTGTATGTAATTATGTGCCAAGAAGGCTTGCTCGTTTCAGCAGAGGCCTGAGCTTCTTACTTGTAGCTTTACCCCTCTGCTGAAGCCAGAGATGGTAGAAGGATGGGAAATATCACTCCAAACTGACAGCTCAGCATGACCTTGAGAAATTACAATAATTAGTGTGCATACACATATGTCACCATAAGCTTTGCATGTCTAACTATATTAGAAATATAAATAGCAATACTGAAAAATTAACATACCAGTCTCAGAAACCCGTATGTGCCTTCTGCTGAACTGTGACAACATGGAACATAAAGATGCACAAATTTAGAGCACCATCTGGAAAAATCCCATTAAAAAATATTCTTAGAAGTTAAGTCCTTAGCAAGCAATGAAAATACTAATAAAAGTACACAATTATTATTGTATATAAGAAAACAGAGCATATTCAGAAAGACTTGTTAAAGGTCCTTGACAGGGACATGAATTACTAATTTGTAATCTCTTTGTTTCGTAGTCATTGTTCCAATTTACAACATTTCTGCTTCTTTAGGCAGCACATAACTTATGATCTGATTTGTTCCCAGTTCTTTGTCTCTTGCTCTTTCCCTGACAATTTCTAGACTTCAGGTATTTATTATTTAATTGGGTTCTTTTATTTAATAATATTTTTACAGTTGTCCATATCCTGTTCTAGGACTGAAATACATTCATCATGGATAAGAAGCCTGAAAAATAAAAGAACATACCATGGCTATGTATTTTTTTGAAATCTGTGGTTGAATAACACCTTTATGGTTGGCTATCAGGAACAGATACAACATCTTCTGAAAGAAATAGAGGTAGATGTTTTGGTTTTTTTTTCCTGAAAATGGAAATTCATTATCAAGGTCATACAATGACTCCTGACCCCACAGGAAATATTAATACATTTGATACATCCAGGGCTTCTTTTCAAGTTGTTTCTGGGTTCCTGAGGATTTGTTTAGATTCCAAACAAATTTTTAAATCCAGTTGTTTTTTCTATTATTCACTTAATATTGAGGCATTGAGGTGACTGAATTTTCTTTCAAGTACATGTATGGTTGGTTTCTTAGGTTTCTTATTTGAATTTTTAATATGTTTGGGGTTTTGGTGATTATATGCTTTTTTATGATTATATGCTTTTATATTTGATGCTTAATATTCTCCCTTTGATGAATGATTTTAAAAAGTCTTTCTGTTGAAAAAAGAGTCATCTAAGGTAAAGGACTCGTAAAGCTGTCTTGTAACTTAGATGACAATCATAAACCATTACCAGAATATATTAAAAAACAAAGTAGGTGAACTGAAAGGTGTTTAACCAGCTCAAAGAGTGGGATTTCTTTAAAATACATTGCATAAATCTATAAAAAAATAAATACAGCACCAGAAATTAATATCAACTAAGAACAGACAAAAGGGCTCCATTCATCAACTAATCCAGCCTCCAAGATTAATCTAGCTACCTCTCATCTCCTCTGACTTCAATTAAATCCTCCTGCCTAGTTTCTTGAGTTGGTACATTTTTTAAAATTAATTCCACACTCCTGTTTGCAAGACCATTTTACTTCTAACCCTGGCTAGGATGGCTGAGAGCCTGGCACCTAGTATATCTCCTCGTTTCCATATTTAAACAGGCTGTAAAAATGTTCTTCATGGCCAAGAACAGAGTTTAAATATATTTCTAAATCCAGTAATAGAGGACTGCAGTCAGACCAGTCACTCTGAAATGACTATGTCCTGTAAGCTGTTTAATTATCCTATAAGAACACAAATGATTTAAAATGTTCACACCCCAAAACAATCCTGTAAATCATTTCACAATGTTTTATCACATTTAAGTACTCTCCAATTTACCTCCACGGATGTAAACCATTTCCATCCATTATTCTTCTGCTTTATGGGACTCCGTAATTTCTTTTAAAGAAGTTGGTTGAATTTCAAATTGGAGCCAACATAAATCTGTCATGTGTTTATATTAGTGGGGAAAGCATAGAAAATTCCCAAGGTAGTGGTTGTCCTCTGGCCATAGTAAATGTCAGCTCTGCCTCTGCACTTTGGTTTATTCCCTTTCCTGTGTTTCCTTCTGTACAACACAAGAAGGAACTTCTTATAAGCTGGGCTGCCCTTGGCACTTTTCTCCTGACATGCAGCTGAGCTGCTGACCTTGTGTCGAGATCACCAAGTTCAGACAGGTATGGCTGAATGTCTCTCCATGGGTCTGACCATTACTCCTCCATATACCATGGGAACAACCAGCAGCTGCGTGGGCAGCAGCAGCCCCCACGAAAGGCTGCACTGCATCCCCACAGCCGGGTGCAGGCAATGCCAACCTGCAGTCACGCCAGAGATATCCAAAGGGCTGTGATCAACTTTCCAGCAGTTCCTTCTGAGCACTGAACAGAAGGCAGAAATGTACAATAGTTGTTAGGAAATTACCCTGCTTGCAGAACAAAATCACCTCTCGCTGTGAGTGCCCTGCTCGAGCTCATCGCCCTCCTCGGCATCCCTGGATCTGTCAGGAGGAGGCACCCACTGTGAGCTTTCCAAGGCTATTGATTCTGACATGCCTGCCATTTCCTTAGCAAAAATAACTCGCCTGTTTGCTACATAGAACCCTGGCAAGGGAACATTTACCATCTGGCTCTTAAACAAGGGGCAAGGAGCAATGCCAAGACATATTGTTCTGCTCAAATATGTCATCCTTTTATCTTCAGATGGCATTTGGTAAGTTGCCTTGACTGGCAGAACAGCATCTCTGCTGTTTCGCTCTCTGCCTTTGAAACAGCAAAACTGAAAGCCCTGTGTACTATATTGCACCCTCTTAAGTCAGTCAAGGTAAATAAATATCCTGCCATCTGCACCTTCCACAGCAAAATAAAAAATTAAAAAAAAATAAAGCTAACCCAACCTGTCATATTTCCAGGCAGATAAAACACTGATGGCCTTGGTGAAAGGCAAGAGGATACAGACTTCAGTGGGCAAGGCTGCAGGATTAACCAACAGTGAATGAGCAGTTTTTGATTCAGTTTTGTCAAGTTCAGGAAAAAGCATCATGCTTTGAGTCTGGATAGGGTGGTGCCCTCGATGGCATGGAATGAGTTTGCTGTATTGCCTTCTGTTAAGGAGATAATGGTAAAAGCAATGTTCCCTTGAGGAAGGGTCTAACAGGATCCATTCCTGGGGTGTCTCAGGAGCTGCAGGACAGCCCCACACTCTGCTCAAAGCATGTTGCCCTCACATCCACGTCTGTACGGAAATGCACAACACTGAGACCTTCCAAATTGTTCATTTTGTCCCTCCTGTGGCACTGTCCTACAGAAATGTAGGCTCCCACAGACAGCAGGTGGTGCTTACCACAAGTACCCACACATTTACAAAGCACCCAGCATAGCCATGCTGTCCCATGTCAGTTCACTGGGTTAATCGCCCAGAAATGGCAGCTTTTGATGGAACCAAAAACTGATCAACAGAAAGGAGGGGGGGATTTTCCAAAGCTCTTCCCATGGAGACAAAAATCAGCCAAGTAACCTGACACACCTGCTCCATCTGCTGATGATCACAGCTGAATTCACATCTGTACCAGCAGCTATTTTGTGTCAATGTCATGGTGATGTCAGAAAATAACCCATTACTAAAAGAGAAAGTCTTGGAATAACTTATAAGGGTTGACACATGACTTAACAGGTAGCAATTAAAAGGCCAGAGGAGGTGATAGTGTTGCCTGAAAAGGGACATGAGAAATAGTGTGGTTATGATAATTAAAGCTAAGATAATTATTGAGATACAATAAATATTTGTTTATTAATTTATTTTTAAGATTGATGCCTCAGGCAAAGAAGAGTGAATATCTTCTGAAAGGATCCCTGCTGAATAGCACTGGAAGATATGAAGTGAGGATGCTCTTTTATAATACTTCTTCAAAATTATAGGAGCTATTCCCTGCTATGAAGAACAAATTATATGAGCTGAATCAAAATCAGCAAAACCACTTCCTTACAGGTTGTACAATAAAGAGTTCCACAGGGAAAACATACTAAATGAAAGGCTACCAGAAATGTTCATTTCTTGAAGAACTGTATTAATAGAAAGAATAAAGTTTAAATTATTTAAGCAGTAACTCCTCATTTTCTACACTTCTCTCATATTTTAAAATTCTGAAGGAAGATTTGCTCAGTTTGACTTTACAGTTAGCTGGAGGACAGTAGAGGCACTTCTATTAGGAAATGGCATGTTTACATACATGGCTCATTAAGACTGAAAAGAAAGATTCAGCAAATCTAAGCTAGAAATATCAGAGCCAGAAATACCTGAAGCTCTAAATAAGACACAAATACTCACTATTGAGACTTTGGTACCATTTAGTTTCACCAGGACAGGTAAGAGTATACACACTCTTTTGTTTTCCAAATTTTCACTGAATATCAAAGTGGGGGAAAATGAAAGGCTTAGGACTCAACTGATACCATCAAAAATAAAAACAAACTTTAAATTGTGGCTCAGACTGAGAATGGTGTGCTAGTTCTGAAAATGGAAAATGTGGAAACTATTTCAATGAGAGCATACCCTTGAAATGCAATTCCCTGTTTTGTTAGGGAGCTGAAGGACCCAAGTGGAACAAGTCTGACCACATCTTCTAAGCCACAAAATAATTAGAAGACATAAATCATTTTATTTCAGGTAAAGGCTTGGGACATGCTCCTCTACTTAGAGCCCATCCTGATAGTAAGGTCAATTTGGAGTATTCCTCAGTCAGAATTTGACTCCCATTTGTTTCCTACACACATCCTTTGTGACCACCTGGTATCACATGGAACACTGTGCATCTCTTCCAAAAGCTGAACAAACTCAGCATTGACCCAGCAGCCCTGCAACGCAACAGGAATATCTGAAAGAGGAGGAAGTGTTCAAATCTCATGCTGAGAATATAACAACCACATCTTTTTCCCAAGGAGAGGAACCAGCTCTAATGGCAGAGAACTTAGTTAAAGCTAGAAGGAAAAAAGATTAAATAAAAAGAAACACAGACATTCCATCTGGTTGCCCAGCTGCTTCTGAAAAGAAAAATCCCTCCCTGTTGAAAATTACAAAATTGTTGTTATAGTGCAGCTCTTTCAGAAAAAAAAAAGAGCACAAGAATTCTTGACTGACAAGGACTTCCAATAATGGAAGAAGTCAAGTTTTGTCTTGCACTTGTTACATTATTTGCATATGAGAGATTTTCCTAAATTACACACAGGAGATTAAATAAGACTGAAGGAATTGTAGGAAAACGCTATAAGCAAAATCATAATTTAATGTCAAAGTAAAAGAATGAAGGAAACACAGGCCAAAGAGCTGTTTCTTGAAAGAAAACAATTTTATTTCCTTGAGTTTAAAATCTGTGAAGGAATTTCATCTTCCCACGAGCCTGAAGCAGGGAAAGATCGGGGAACATAACAACTTTAACTGGTCAAAAAACAGATTTTTTTGGAAGATCTTGTCTTAATAAAGATATTAAGTATTGTGGCTTTATTCGTCAGTCAGAGGAAAGCTGTCTCTTTCCTCCATACTCCTCCTCGCTGAGAGGGGCCAAAGCAGGGTGTGAGGGTGCTTCCCACAGGCTGCTCCTCCCAAACCCTCCGAGCCCTCCCTGCCCTGGACCCTCGTGTCCCAGGCTGCAGACAGGACCCAAGGAGGACGCAGAGGTTCTTTTTTCTTTTTTCCTCACTGCTGTGCCCCCACAGCCTCATCCCACGGCAGGCCGAGCCCGCCTTGCCCGAGAAGCCGAGCACAGCTCAGGGGTCAGGCCAGCCCCGCGGATCCCTGCTCGGATCCCTTCGTGCCAGGCTCCCGACGGCTGAGCGCCTTTGGAAATGCCTTGGGCAGGCTCCTTTTGGAGACAGGGCTCTTTGTACTGACTGGCAAACGCTGCGATTAGTCAAACTCTACGTTCCACAGCACATTCCTTATTTCCAAAAGCTCATCCTTATCTAAATGGAAGCCGCTTTGACTATTTTTGTTTCCCTTTTCTCTCCTCTCAGGCCTCTGGGAGCTGGTTGTTGCACCACAGCTCTGGGGAGGTGCTGACTGAGGACAAAGTTCAATTATTTGAAGCTGGGCAAAAGAAATGCTGATAGACCCCCCCCACACATCCATAAACCAAAATATAGAAACTCTCCACAAGGTATTCTGAGTATTTGTACTTGTCAAATTCTTTGCTGTGACAATAGTCTCAAGGCGGACGACTTTTCACAAAGAACTGAAATTAATGAAGTACTGCTTAATAGTCCCCCAACTTCATAAGAAATGTAAAGTAGTTCCTCCTAATTCTACTCAGACAACTCCTCGAATTTCAAATGTAATTTGGGATTGTTTTGATTTAAAAAAGCAAGCTCTGTCAGAGCAAATCAAAGTCTGTCCTGAAGATGAAACCTTGCTAAAACAGTACCTTCTATGTGATATTTTACTGCCTTGGATATTTTTTAGAAATATAATAAAATGTTTTTGCAATATTATGTCTTGTTAATAAAATATTTTTATATTAACAAGTAGGAGAAGCAGAGAAAAACAGTCAAGAAATCATAAAATAGAAACACAAAATGCAAAATATACAAAAAGAGAAGACAGAAAAATGGAAATTACAGCAAAAAAAAATTATATATTTGCTTTCAGGCTTTGTGAAAATGTGCAAGACTAATGCTGACTAGCAAAATGCCACTTAGCAACACTGGCATCAAAGGTTCTACAAAGAATTTATGTTAACTAACCCCATGTAAATGCATTTTAAACATGTAACAGCTCTTGATGTGCCAGAAATGACAGGTAAAATGAAATTTCTCTTTTCTCTGTAGAAGTGTGATTACAAATGCTGCTCTTCTGTAGAGTATAAGAATCCTCTAAATTTTTGGCTTGGCAATTTCAGAAAACACATGAAAAACGGGTTCCTGAATTAATAAACTCTCATTTTATGTATTGAAAAATATAAATAAACAAGAGCCACAAAAATCTACCACACTAAACCCTACAAACTTTAGAAGAGATGAAAATTGTAAGATTCTATAGGAAGCTTTATATCAGATTCTCTAAAAGGAGTAATATGTCCTTCCTATAGGTCTTTAGAATCATTGTGTTAGACTCTCAGTGCAGGACTGTAATTTTCCATTAATTTTTATGGGATGTTGAAAAAAAATCTAGGGAAAATTAATTTCTTATTAAGTTCCATGATTATTTCTTGAGGCATATTGTAGTAGTATTATAAATAATGTATCATTTGTATAGCACATTTACCCTTCAAAGAACTTTACAACTATTAGGCAATATTTAATCTTTTCTTACTGAGTAGAAACATCAGTGCTTTCCAGAGAAACAATATGAGCTCTATCATCACCTCAGAAGTGCATTTAGAATAATGCCTGGCCTTTCTGAATTTCAGCACTTCAATTTCCTAGAGCTAAAAAGATGGCAGGAATCTAAACTTTGTACAAAATTCAGAACTTTCAGACTTGGACCATTACAGGCACACACCCAACTACATATGAGCTACTGAGCATAGATGATGGAGAGAGGCACAAAAGTTACAGAGCTTGCCCAAAGCCCTTGATCCAAGCGTTGGAAGCTTGGAGTTGTTACCTTGAAGCAAGGAAATGTGAAAAAGTGTTGACTGAAGTTGTCTATGTCCCATAGAGTTCTCATTTAAATCAAAGGCAAAACTGATGTCAAATGAACAGGGAGCGCACAAAGAGTGTATGTGGAAAACGAGAAACATTTCTCTCATGATGACTGCTAGTACTTTATAACTGTGACTGTTGTGCCTGAAGCTTATTTCTCCCTGCAGAAGGTATTCCCTAATATTTATATCCATTTATATTTACAAGGATTAAGAACAGTGGAGCTGTCTCAACCAGCTGGTAAAATCTCCCATGCAAAAGCTGTAGTCTTAAACATTACTGGAGATTACTTATGGCCCAGGAGCCTCAAAATCTGCAGAGAGCAGTTCTCCCAGAGGTACTTCCACACAGCCAGCCTGGAATAAGCCAGCTCCAAAAGGAAACCATTTCCAAGTAAAAATACAAAACATGATGGTCCAAATCAGTGACCAAAATACCTCAGGGATAAATTATTCCATTTTGTCTAAAATAATTGCTCTTACATCTTGAGCTTACATGTTTTTGTATGCTTTTGTGAAACTCCACATATAACCACTAATCAAAAAAACCTTAACATACAGCATACTGAGAGGAGTCCAAGTTCAAAATTCTTTCTGGTTTTTAAACAACCTCAAACCAGAAGCAAAGTATCTAAATAACCAGACTTAAAGCATATTTTACATTTACTTCTATACAGAGCAGTATCTGTTTTGCCAATAGTTTACTGCTCAGTTATACTAATTCCTGGATGATAATTGCATGAAAAATTGTCAGGCTACATAACAGACGGGATTTAAAACCAACTGTGACATGAACACAAGGAAAATGAAGTTCCATTAATCTTAATGAAAATTGATTAGAAATTATGAGATAAAAATACCAGAGTCTCCGTTTTAACATTATTATGTAATGTCATGTGTTTGGTATTTGTGCTTATATATTTGTAAATGTGTTAGTAAATTCAGGCTACTGTCATAGCTGGTTGATCTGAGCCTAGGGAGAGGATTTTCCTTTTGAAATCAGTAGGAGTTTTGTTATAGACTTCTTTGGAAACAGGTATCCTTCCTATATTATTCATAATAATTGATACACTAATGCCCAGAAAAAACAAGAGGGATCTGACATGATGTGCAGGTATTACCTTTGTACTCCAGAAGGTGATACAAGACTTTGAAAGGAAAATATGTTTTTGTTGCTTCAAAACCTTTTGAAGCCTTTTTAGTGTTCAACTATAAATCCGAGCAAAATTTTTCTGTGTCAGTTGCAGAACAATTTGGCACCACTAAATCTGCTGAACTGTCAGAGTGGTCAATTGGGCCCATACTTTCAGCATAATGTTGTGAGGAAAGGAAATTTTTGTGATTCTATTGTGTTCATTTGTCAGACAGTGAGTGCTTAAGAGCCCATTACTAAGATGTTAGAAAATCCAAGCAAGCACTATATCAGATAGGAAAGCAGGTTCCAGTTTTCTGCTGTTTTGAAACTACCTGGTTCAGCTGGACAAGGCTCTGCCACTGCTGGGTGACAGGGCAGAGCTGTCAGAAACAGGCCATTCATGGCTGGTTACCTTTTAAGCGTTATAGCTTACTGATGACAGCAGAAAATTGGGTCAATCTGTTACTGCTCTCAACCTGATGAATGCCAGGTTCTTTCCTGTAGCCACAAATCAAAGGAAAAGCAGAAGAAAATATAATTTCTGATACCAAGATATTTTCAAAGAAATTTTCTAAGTGAGCTTCATCATCAAAAATACTCTGGAGAAATGCCATGGGGGTGCCACTCAAAGCCCTCCTCACCTTTCCAGGAGAGGCTTGCTGAAAGCCATCCCAGCAAGGCAGAATTTCAGAGCACTCCTAGGCCACTGTACACTGAGAAGCAGAGCTTTTGTGAAAGCCCTATTCACAGAAAAGAAAATATTTCATACAACAGGAGAGAGATTGGCAATGTTTACCTTCCTTCAGGGGGGCAATTAAAACACCAGAACGTCTCTGCTCTGCATTGACATCAGTTAATTGGTTTCTCTTGAATTATGACCACATGCACATGATGCAGTGCAATCCTGTATTTCCAGTGTGTAAATTCCCTATGGCTGCTTACCAGAGCTTCCCAATGACATGTTGGAAATATGCAAGAGACAAATGTGTTCTGATGCTGACCTTCTTCCTTGGGTGAGATTCCCTCTGCAGGCAGTGGGGCCAGCAAAGACGTCAGGACGAGCTCTCTGATTCAGCTGAGCTAAAATGCAGGTTCCCCAGGGCAGTGGTCACAGCACCAAGCCTGGCACAGCTCAAGAAGCATTTGGACAATACTCTCAGGCACAGGGTGTGAGTCACAGGGATGTTCAGTGCAGGGCCAGGGGTTGGGCTCAATCATCCTCGTGGGTCCCTTCCGACTCAGCTGATTCTGTGCTTCTGTGACCTATCTTTGCCACGTTACCTCCATTATAATGCTGCAAATTAAAGCAGTGGAGTACACAGGATTGCAGTAGAGCTATTGCCATGGAAAAGCATGGACATGAAGAATTAGGGGATCAAAGAGCAGAAAAATGTGTGGTTTCTTCTCTTTGTGGCAAGTGAATGCAGCCTACGCAAAGTGCTGCTAAAGGCTCCAAATGTTCTGGAACAGTGTCTGCTGACAAGACTAAGAAAGTGTTTAATGCAGAGGTCCTTTTCTAGAGAAAGATAATGGCCAAGTTAGGAGTTCATGTTCATAAAGGACATTAATATCACAGGCCTTTACTGCATTATGAACTAATTCAGTTTCACACTGAGGCTATTTGAGTAAATCTAGCTTTCTATTTTCATCAGCTGCTGTTTAATGAGAGTTTGGAGAAGAAAATTATGGCAAATCATTTTCTAATCTTTTAATTTAAAATTGTTCTGATAACCATATTGGCTTGGACATAAGCCAATATTTGTGGATTGGCATCCACAAAAAGGATAGACAGTTCTCTAACCACTGTACTTAATATTGCTAGGTTGCATACTTTAAGGTTCCTATGTTTTTCAGAGTTGTGGTGTGCTAGCTAAAATCTGTTCAGTCAGCCTGATTTTGGCTTTCATCCACATATATTAATTTTGCCCAGAAGCTTTCCAGAAACTTAATTAAGCTGGCAGGTTGCATTCTCTTATGGTCCATCTTGAGCACAGTCTCTTTTATAAGACTTGAATTAGAGAACATATTCATTTGGGCTGCCTACTTAAAACTCTTAAAGAAAAAAAGGTAAAAAAATTAAAGAAGCCATCTTCCCTCAAAGCATGATTATTTAATTTTCCATGAAAAAGCTGGACTGTTTGTACTGAAGTGTTTTAAATGCAATCCATTTTCTGGAAGCGAAGGTGCAAGCTTTGCAGTAAATAACTGGTCAGCTCCTCAGAGAGTGCACATACTCTGCTGCTGGTTCCATCCTTCAGAAATACCATTCATTCTCTGAGATTCTGTGATATACTCAGACCTTGACTGTTTAATTACTGGCCCAGGCCTCCTAACTGTTTCAATAAGTCATGAAAACTTTTTTTTATTTACTTCTGAGCACAGTGAGAGGATGGACCTGAACCAAGACTTCAGGTTCAGACACTTTGCACAGTGAGTACTCAGAGCTATTTCTAATTCCATGCAGGAAAAGAAGGAAATTCTAAAACATCCAAACATATTTAATTCCATCTCCAAACCTGTGCCCATGCTTTAATTCAATGACTAGGTACTTTCAATTACGTAACTTCCTAAGCTTCTATTCTGGGTTTCCTGAATAAAGCTCTCCTTTACCCTAAAAGATGGTAAATACAGAGCTGGCTAATTTTCATAACCATTTAAGACAGTCACAGAACCAGTGCAAAGGTCCAGTGGTCTGTGTGACCTGCTGGGCCATGGGCTGTGGTCTGTGGCAGACCAGGGTCCTCTAAGGAGCTGTAATGAAATTGCTGAAAAAGAAAATTGATGTCCTGAGGGGGTCTACTAGCAAACAGGAAAAACTCAGATGTAAGCAAGATAGAAATAATTTACTTTTTTACCCAAGAAAATTAACAGAAAGATTGGGAATCTTTGAATTCTTGAAGTCTCACCTTGAATTCTCCCAAAAAGAGGGTGAAAAAGGGCCAGAAATGGCCAAAGCACAAGTGCTGCACTAAGAACCAAGGGTCACTGAGTTCCATGTCAGTTTGCCTCAGTAGGGGTTAATTGATCAGCCTCTGCAAATATTTAAGTTATGTTTGAATCTCCATATGTGCAGAATTGTCTGTAGGAGCATGACTATGGTAAACAGAAACTCCTATTGTGAAACTGAGCACAAGCACTGTTTCAACCTACGAGTCTACTGTTAACAGATACAGAATAAATTACTGGAAAAGATTTCAAACAGCCTAATTCAGTGAGTAGTTGATGGCAATTATGTAGCTTCCCCATGCTGAACACAAGCCATCAAACAGAGAATAGATCAAAACAAGGAAGCTCTGTGGTCTCCTTTCCTCTGAAGTCCCAAGCCACCTATGTGCAAATGACATATTCTCTATTCTGCCTACAGAGGGTTTAACTGAAAGAAACTTATTCCCTACCCCAAGATCAAATTAAGTCTATTCAGGAAACAAAGTTAGAAACTGAATTTCAAATAATTTAATTACACTATGTAATTACTTTACAGAATCCATAAAGTATTCATTAAACAATAATAATTCCTACCTGATTCCCACCATGACACACATCATGTCTTTGAAACATAAAATTCCTTAAATTCTTTGTTTTACTGAGCTAATGAAAATGTTAAATTACACTAGCAAGAGCCAGCTGAGCAATTGAAACAACCATATCAAACAGATGATTTGGGATGATACAGTACGTTTCAAGGTGAAAAAACATTATTAAATAAATTGTTAGGGCTGGAATGCAACACCCAGTAGTTAAACTCAGTGGGTCATAAAGGATTCTAACCATGATTTCAGTGTTATTAATGTGTTCATCTAGCTCTCCAAAACAATCAGTGAAATCATAAGTGAATTTTTGTAGACAACTCTTCTGCAACAGAAGGAATTCTCACATTGTCATTCAGTTATCACATGGCCTTAGAGAACTGCAGCTCCTATCTGTCATTTAGATAGCTAAACACAAAAAAAAAAAAAAGAAGAAATCTGCATCATCTTCAGCTGCTATTTTGTTCTTCCAGTTCACTGGGCATTTAATTAATATTTGGAAGCCAGGCTGCATTCTGCCATCCCACTGCAAACGCAGCTTGGACATCAAGGGCTGGACCTTTAGGCCATCAAAGCTCACACTGTCCCCAGTCCCTCACAGCAAGGGGGGCTGATGGCCACAGAGATCTGTGGCAGGGGATGGTCCAGACAGACCCTACCTATATGGTGCAGATGGATTTCTTCACTGAGACAGCTTAAATTTTTAACTCCACAGACTTTCAGTGTACTTCTCACCTCCTGTTGGGCAGGTTTACATTTAAAATCACACCCCTGGTTTGGGATCCTAAAGCATTTCACATCTGTGCTGCCTGAACTTCACCCTCAAATGACAATGTCACCCCCTCCTGGGGTCCCAAGTCCCCCCCTCTTGTGACCATTTGAACAGTGATACTGAAAATTGGGCTGATGGGTAAGAAAGATGGGCAATCCCAGCTGGCTTTGGAGACCCCTTCTCCCTGCTGTGCATGCAAGAGAAGGTTCCATTTTTAACTAGCTTAATTTAACTGTAAATGTATCTCCACCATGCCCGAGCACTGCCTGGCACAGGGTGCCCTGTCAGATTATGACCCTCTGGGCACTGCTGCAGCACAAATTACAAAAGCTGTTATCAGTATGACAGACCAAGCTTTCCAGTAAAAACCCCTGGTTGCCACAGGAGCTGCACACAGTCCCAGGGAGCCCCCAGCCAAATGGATGCCATGCATGAGAGCACACCAGTGCAGCTCCTCTGCTGTCTGTGGGACAACAGGACAGAAAGCAGGCATTTTTACAAGGGCAAAATTCCTCCTGTGGCTTGAGAAATTCATGCCAGAAGTGTCGGTACCCAGAGTGTGACTGTTTCAGAGACTCCACGGCATTTTTCCAAGCATTTTAGGCATCCTCTCAGACAGGACACTGTGACTGAGAGATAGTAGAAGGAAAAGACCTCTTCTGAGGGCCACATGAGAGATGAATCACAGAATTACAGAATGAACCAGGTTGGAAAAGACCTTTAAGATTATCTAATCCAACCTATGACCTAACAGCTCCTCATCAACTAAACCACAGCACCGAGTGCCATGTCCAGGCTTTTTTTTAACAAGTCCAGGGACAGTGACTGCACCACCTCCCTGGGCAGATGATTCCAGCAAACAATCACTCCTTCGGGGAAGAATTTCTTTCTAACATCTAACCTAAATTTCCCTGGGTGCAGTTTAAGGCCGTGTCCTCTTGTTCTGTCAGTAGTTCCTGGGAGGATACACCAACCCCCACCTGACTACAACCACCTTTCAGGTAGCTGTCACCCTGAGTCTCCTTTTTTCTAGGCTAAACCACCCCAGCTCCCTCAGCCATTCCTTACAGGGCTTGTCTTCCAAATCCCTCAGCAGCCTTGTTGTCCTCCTCTGGCCATGTTCAAGCATGTCAATGTCTTTCCCAAACTGAGGGCCCAGAACTGGAAACGGCACTCAAGGTAGAGTCTCACCAGTGCCATGACCTCCCTGGCCACACTAGTCCTGATGCAGGCCAGGATGCCATTGGTCTTTTTGGCCACCTGGGCACACTGCTGGCTCATGTTCAGCCATTCCAGTAGCCCCAGGTCCCTTTCTGCCTGGGCACTGTCCTGCCACTTTGACCCCAGCCTGTGGCACTGCAGGGGTTGCTGTGGCCAAAGTGCAGGACTTGGCACTTGGACTTGTTAAACTTCAACTGCTATTTTTACATAGCCTGGACAACAGGAATGACTGAATCAAGGACACACATATAAATCTGTGAAGTCCAAGCCTACAAAAAAATGACAAGAAATAATTGAACAAACATTCAAACTCAGCTAAACCAGACATGTCTCACTGTGGGGTAAACCAAGACTGCTTCTGATAATCGAAGATGTTAAGCCAGGCCAAGGACAACTTTTTGGAGGCAATCTGCTAAAACAGAGGCTGGCTGTCTGCATCTTTCTTGCAAGCTGAAAACTATATGGTTTGTTTTCCAAAGAAAGAGGGCTGGTAATAAGCAATAAGTGGTTTCAAAATCTGATTTCCCACAAAATACCTCAATTTTTGTGGCATTCACATTCTCTGGACAGAGAGACAGAATTCTGTCTCTCAGGAGAAGCACAGAGAGAAGAGAAAACAATCTTTATCTCAGCTCCTTTGTTTTCCCCATGTGGAATGTGGTATGGAGATTGTTTACCTGCAGTGATGGCTGGGTTGGATTCTGGTGAAGGTTGTTTGGGCTCAGTGAGCAATGGGATCCAGCTTTGGCTCAGGCTCTCAGCAGAGTCACGGGTTTTGCAAGTTTGTTTGTTGATAGGTAAGTAAGAAGTATGTAGAATAGTATAGCATCTCTTTAAATAGTATATTAATGTACTATAGTATAGTTTTAATAAAGCAGAGCCTTCTGCCTTCTGACCTGGAGCCAGACATCATCATTCCTTTCCATCAGGGGTCACCTGATTTTACTATAAATTTTCATAAAATTCTGTTTGGATTCTATATTTTTGTTAGAGGCTGGACTTGAGATGTTCCCTGCATCTGTATCAGAGGGCAGGCAATCGATGTTATTGCAATATAAATGATAAATAACAGTAACAGAAAAGATGTCAGTGCTACAGTGTATTCTAAATATTTTTGTATTCTGCAGGACAGGAATACACAAACATTTAGCAAATCCCAGAAGAAAAAAATTCTAGTACATAAGAAATCAGTATAATATGTTTATCATGTAATTTGCCTCTAAATTATCCAAACTATGAGAAAAAGTTATTATTTAAATCGAGACTCTTGCTTTTCCATTTGTGTCTCTTCACCTAATTTATTTTGTTTATTTCATATCTCGGCAAATCTCTTCCTAATTATGCAGACTCACAATCTGACTGAAATCACAAAACACAGAAAGTGTCTATTACTAATGATGTGAAAGACTGCATTCTGTCTATATTTGTTGCCCAATTCCCTATGCAAATTCCCTTCTGCATGTCTGGGAAGATGCATTTGACCAAGTGATTGTGCCATTACTTGTTCTGCAGACAGATTTGTATCACAGCACCAAAGTGATGCAATCTACAGACATAATCTCTCTCTTCTGAACGATCAGTTTGGAAAATATAGTTTATGGACTGCTTAACTCTAAGATATTTTGAATTTAATAATTCACCAGGAATTCAATTACAAGCAAACCACCACCTTCTCTTGGCATAAAACTTTCATAGGGACTTCAGGAAATGGCAAAACACAACTATTTCCAAATTAATGAAGCAGCATTGATTTCTTACATGTGAGACCAGAAGGTCAGCAGCAACATTTTATGGGTATGAAGCTGAAATATATTTTACTTTCTGGTTTGTGTCAGGACTAACACTGAACTTCTCACAAGTGGGCACTTGCTACTGATCACAGAATCAATTTACTGAGGCCAACATTGCCTGGCACAGAGTGGTCTGTGGCCCAACATCCCAGAGCCCATGGCACGCAAGGGAAGGAGTAGTGGCTGAATCTTCCTAGAGAAAGGTGAGGCTATAGCACAGTTACTGCAATTCCTGCAGACTGAAAGCAAGCTCAGGGTTAATTAAGATGGCATACATTGCAGTTTTTTAATCAGAGTGTCTTGTTGCATATAGAAGCCTAAGAAGAACTTTCACCCTGTGCTGCCCCATGTCAGCTACAATAAAACACTTATTGGAGTGTTTCAAAACTCCCAGAAGGACAAGAAAACTATCAAGAGTTTGGCCCTGAAATTTAGAAGTTGTTGCATTTTGCTGCCATCTACCATTTCATTTCAAACAGAACAGCTTATCTGTACAAATTGCTAAAATGTACTTTTACATGCTGTATCAAAAACCTCAGGTTTCCACAGCACTAGCGCAGCCAAAAATTTCTGCATTCTTCCCTTCCCTCACCACTGTCCCAAATGCCTCCTCAGTAACTCAAGACCCCAGGCACAAAAGGCTTTCTCCAGGCCTCCAATTTCTTTTTTTTTTTTTTTTTTTGAGTGAGGCAGAACTACTTTCAGCACCACCTCAAAAGCTGCTACAATTCAGAAGGCAAACGCTGACATAGCCAATACTCAGTTCCCTGATGTGGAGGGGATTCAAGCAGGTCGTTTGACAGCAGATCCCACAGTGAGGGAATATAAGCATCCATCACCATTGGCTCATTCCTACAGATGTGATTGAGATCTCCAGCAGGCATGCAATCATGAGCTGATTGCCTATTCCAGGATTTATTTTAGCTGCTGCGTGTCAGGATCAAAAATCCATGGTCTGAGTAAAGAAACATTCAGCTGTAGCTCTTAGGCTTTAACTCCTGCCACCAGCTGAGGTTCAGAAGCTTTCAGTCTCCCAGTCCCAGCTGCATACAGACTGTCTCTGTTTATTGAGGGTTCTTAGTTTAGAGACTTCCTCCTGCCACCAGCAGCCAATAATCTGTCTGCCAGAGTTTTAGTCATGCTCCGCTTCCTCTGGACCGTGTTCCCAGGCTGCAAGCTTCTGCAGAAAGCAGAAATCCTTAATTTGAACATTGGATGACTAAACACAGCTACAAAACACTAATGAATGCAGAGAAGTTTGTAACTTCAGTTTGGATGATAAACTCTTGAGGTTAGATGTCTATTTAAACTTCAGAAACCTCTCCTAGCATTGTGTTGTTTCAGAAAGGTATCTGCTGTCCCTAAGACCTCTTTAAAAAAATCTCAAGGCCATCTTCTACCCAGTTGAAAATCTTTAAACATTCACATCAACTGCATGCCATCTTCTAAATTAAAGAGAGTGAACAAATTGAGCAATTCAAAATAATGAATGATGGGTTTACTCCCCGTCATTCAGCAGAGGAACCTGGTCAAGGTGCCTAACTTACACATAGCTCTTTGCATGTGCATCCTCCCCAGACTGACTGATTTTCTCTGTTGATCTCCCATGTTTGAACATACTTGTGGTCATAACACCTCTACAAGGGTAGGACCAGAACTATTTCTAAGATAGCCTCCTGTTATTCTGATTTAATGAATAACAAAATCATTTAAAAAAAATGTTTCCAAGAATCTGCCTATTGCATGCACAAACTCCAGTGTTAGCAAAAAATAGACTCACATATATTTAAGGGTCTGACCCAAAGGCATTTTGAAAGGAGCCCAGACCCGACTCAGTTTTCCTAATCCTAATGAGATGCACTAACCACGACATTTTATCTTTTGAATTCACCTTGCAGAGTCAAGGATTTGGTTTTCAGAAGGGAGCCTTTCCTAGCTGTACTTTTCCACTAGAATTTTGATTCCATAAGGTTAGATCAGTAGAGGTTTAACAGAGCAAGAAAGGCAATATCTCAGGGAAAACTTAAGGGGATCTGCCTGACATGAGTAAGAAGAATAAACCCTTTCCCCATCATATTACACAGACCCTGGCAAGGAGATGTTGAGATAGCAATACAGGGGAAATAGCAATGAAGTCTGATTCTTCCCTAAGCTTTTTGTGATTTTCTCCTGCAGAAAGCATTGATCAAGGTCCCTGAGATTAGCAAGAGGAGCATTCACAGGAATGGGGCTGTCTGTCCACATCAGGGCAGATGACCCTCAACACATAAATTTAAATAGGAGTAACTGTGAGATTGCACTGTCAAAACACAAGTTTACAGAAGCCACTGTAGAAGCAGCACTTCTCTGAAGCATTTTAAACATCAGGATTTAGGCAGATTTGTTTATGGAGACCTTAAATTAGCGGCTTTACAGACCCTGAAATTGCACATGAAAGATCAATACTGGTCACACAGGGCAGAATTCAAAGTGATAAGGAGCTGACATGCCCTCCATTCAACAATAAGGATGTACAAGAAGTCTAACTCCTCAGATATGTAGACAAACAGATATATTTTATAGTATAATTTATATGTGTATATATATATGTGTGTGTGTAATATACTATATAAACTACATTAGTATAGTATATATAGTATATAGTGTATACTTGTATAGTAGATATATACATATATACAATGCATATAGTATATATGTGTAATATATCTTATGCTCCTAAAATTAGAAAAATAATTCCAGAAGAAAACAGAAAAATTATACCCAAATAAACAAAAAGGGAGCATTTCACATTAAGTTAGATTCTTTCGGCAGTGAGGTACCTGACCTTGAGGTAGTTTGGTCATTTAACAGTGAAATCTTCAAGTATAATAGATTTTAAATTAATGTTTTTCTTCTGCTAACTATACAGTGCAGCAAATGACACAAGTACATTACATAGGTTTATTAATTTTCACCACTGCTGTTTGCAGGAGATTTAGACCCAGCAGCTGTGGGGATATACTGGGTATTAGACTGACTGCCAGCCTTTATAAATTACCTCAGGAAGTAGATGGCACCTCTAATTAACAAGTGAGCTGTGTGAAACTGTTGCTCAGACTTCAGGGAGAGAGGAGGAAAATTCTCAGGGTCTAAAATTTGGCTATTACATAACAAATAAATCACTCTGCATAAAAACTTCCAATGCTGCTAATTATACATGAAGAAATTTAATGTGTGCGTACATTATATGCAATATGTACATAAATACCTAATTTAATATACAAAAACATATGAACTAAGTAACACACACACACACATATGCCTATGTATGTGTGTGCATATATATATAAATAAAAAATGCAATTAACATATCAACAGAATTAGGGACACTGATTGCTTAAAGCAAGAGTTCAGAAAAGATTAACATTTTGATGATCAACTTAAAATGGGCATTCTGGAATTTTTTACCACTATATACCATCCATCAAATATTTCATTTCTTTCACAACCAACACATGAACCTGCTGAAGACGATGATTCATAAATTCTGCTTCAAATTACCCTGCATTCAAGGAAATATTTTCCTTTACATGTTTCCTGGTACTTGGGAGTACATGTTTTTAAACACAAGGTTCCGGGATGATTGCTTCCAAATTCAGAAATTCAAGGAGCTCATTATGTAAATGAAGAATCATCTGATAATTAATCCTGCTGTACCTTATTATAAAATACAATCAAAATAGACAGAGTATAATATTAAATACAAATTAGAGTTAGAATAGTATGAATTCTAAGAAATAACTTCCATATAGATTGAAAGCTATATAATACTGGAGGAGTTATCAAGCCTCACAAATTCTTAATTGCAGATATTTTGCAGAATTTGATTTATATTATCAGCACATTATAATGTGGCAGTTGGGAGCCAACATTTACAGGTGTATTATAAAAGGGGGTCCTCCTACCTGGTAGTGGAAGGAGGAACTGAGTAAGAACACCATGGCAAAGTTTAATTGAAATCTTGTTAATAATTCAATGCATCATGGTTTGATTCATTCAATTTTAAGCAGATAAAATTTAAGACATTATAATTTTTAAATTAATAAAATAATCTTCAATCTCCACTGCAGGCTGCCTCTTTATCTGCTACCTTTCATTTTGTAAAGCTGCAGTCTCCATGGGTATGGAGATGCTGTAGAAAAGTTAACAATCAGGACTCGTCTCTCTAGAGATACTTATCTGGTCTGTCTTGTGGAGTTTTTATAATTTTTTAACTATATATAGATAAACTTGGCTCACAGCAAAATCATCATAATCACATCATCCTTTTGAAAAGTTCTCTAACTTGTTTATTGACAAGGAAGTGGTTGGCCTAATTATAAATGATTATCCCCAGGGTAGAAGGTTAGCAGCAGACATATGTACAAATGGCCACTTTCCTGCTGCATCAATTAACACAAAACCACAGAGCTTCATTATCTCTGAGGGCCAGCTTCCTGCAGCATTTCATATCATGGCCATATTTGGATTTAAAAGATTTTGCCTTTGGGAGCCATATAGTTGGTGAAAAATACATATTATTCTTTTTTCTATAAAGAGCTAATCTCTGTGTAGAGATGTATTCTGACTATTGCCTGTTCTCAGGTGTCAGAGGAGCTCCACAGAGGGTGGGAACAGACTGTTCAGAGGTCTGAGCTGGGCCAGCACTGGAGGTGCAGCACAGGAGCCCACTGGGGTCGATGCTGGCTCAGCTGCTGACACAGGTCTGGTTGCATGTGCTGTGCTCCAATCCAAAACTCAGAGTAGCAGAAACACACCCTGGAAAGAGTGGGAAGAGCTCTCTACCCCAGCAGCTCCTTTCAAGGATCTCAAGAACTTTGCCAGCATTATCCTAATAGAGATTGATGAAACCCAGAGGATAACAAGTGACTGAAGAAGATAAAAGGCAAATCCAAGTTAACATCTGCCCTTCCCTGTGCCAGCAGTTTTACACGTATTTCCAATGCCCAGTCACAATCAGAGTGCAGCAGAGAACGCCTCATCCCACTTAAAACATGTTCTACCCTACCAGCCTGTAACCTAAAGCCATCTCAAGCTGAAATTTGAAAATCTAACTTTTGAAAGACTTGATATCTTCCTGGCTTTCAAATGAAATTCTTTGGATGACTTTTATACTACAGTAGATAACATCCACCCCATAAAGAAAGCAGAAAGAACTGGAAAGCTTTCTAGTGGTAACTCTCGGTACCCTTTCAAATGGGAGTGAAGCATCAACAAGGAAAAACAAAGCCAGAGCCATAGGAAATGTATATCAGAGTGGGACACACACTGTTCCCTGATCTTGCACAGTTCAAGGTCATCATTTAAACCACCTCACCCAGCAGTGTTAATTAAACAACCACGCTCTGAAGTGTCAATAGGACCCATCCAATCATTCCATGGTTGTAAACAAGTTCTGCAGAGACAAGGAGCTGCTGACAGAAGGGTGCAGGATGTAAATCTGCTCCAGTCATTGCCAATGAGCAATAGGAATGTCTGTCCCCCAAATGTCTACTGAAAATTCAATCTAGCTTCAAAAGTTGAAAAACAAAAAATAAAGCACTTTAGAAAATTTCACGTGAAGCTTGGACAGCACTGAAATGACCCCTAAATGTAACTGCTTTAACTATCAAATACATATGAAACTGAAGAACCTTGAAAAATTAGTTCATTCCTTTTATTTTTAACATCCTAAATCTGTCGTGTCAGGGCCTAAAAAAGATCTTATTATGGTATCATTCACCTGGTAACTCATCATGGGAGCCTCAATCCACTGAGGATCCACTAGACTGAGGTCCAGTGTGTCAAGGCTTATAGAGAGAATGCATTTCACAGCCCATTGAGTCAATGGATGAGCAGTTTCAGTCTTCTGGGTTAATGTGGGTGCTGCTGACACACAGTGAGTACTTTTACAGCATTAAAGAGCTAAAGTTTTAGTGAAAAAAGCACTTTATATTCATGATAATATGTTTTCCAATTATAACAATTAAGTTTTGTTTTTCAGAAAAGGAAAAGCAATTCATTCATACTGTAAATTATTTGCTAGATTTACCACCTAAATTAAAAGGGAAAACATTTTTTTCCTTCAGTTATGATAGCCAAGAGAACCTGTTTTAAAGGTCAGTCTTGCATATTTCTCATATGAGCTGTAATTAAACACACAAACAGCCTTACTTAGAGACTGTTTGTGTCAGTAAAGTTTATCAAGGTCAAGTTTTTGCTTGAGACTGAACAAGTTTAAATTTCAAAAGAAGCAAGCAGATTCTGCAACCGAAAGGGAAGTTCGAGCCGTCCTCTGTGCAAAAGCAATTACACCATTAAATGAGATTTTGGAATGAGAATGACACACACACTTCCAGCACAGGTGGCACAAAGGGTGCAGCTTTAATGTCAGCCCTCCTTCAGAGGGAAACTCGGTGTTCACCCCGCTGACTTCAGGGGATGGGTGAAGGCCAGTGGGGGCTGGCAGCCCCCCAGGAGACACTGCCTCAACATTTGTTATCTGCCCTTTCACAACCTCAACATTTGTTATCTGCCCTTTCACAACCTCAACATTTGTTATCTGCCCTTTCACTGCCTCTTCCTTCAGAAAGTGTCAGCAGTACACCGACAGAGGTTTCACTGCCTTTCCCTGTGGAAGAAGGCAGATGGGAAGACAGGGAGCAGCTCTCTAGGACTGCATCAATAAAAAGAATATGCCCTCACAAAGGAAGATTCACACTTTGCATGAGGTTAAGGACTAATTAGGAGAAATGCCTACATGTGAAAGCCTCACATGGTGGTTATTGAGAATTTAAGCATAACAAATTGGAAATATCCTTTGTCCAATGATGGCATTATTTCTTTGTGACATTACTCAAAGCAAGATTCAATTATCTGGGAATAAAAAGGAAAATCTTCACATGTTTTAGGGTAACTTTCATATCTATAATCAATCCTTTCATTCTCACATTTAGGGAAAGCATTATAATAAAGTAAACCTTTCTAAGAAACACATTAAAAATCCTCTAGTATTTCTAACTTGTTTATTAATATTTTTGATCCAAGTACACACGTAATGGTTAATTAAGAATGCAAAAGATTTCTCTTTCTGCATAATGAAGGTTAATATCCCAAAAGAGTCAAAGCTTCCTTTGCAAAAGAGCAAAAAGAAATGCAGATAAGGAAGATGAACAAGAATAATGAAATAAGCCCCCTTTAATTTCACAATCCTATTAAAAGTTGAAAAGGAGAGTTGACCTGTTTCCTGATGGGGCACTGCTCTTCCCTGAGATTAAAATATTTTTCTTGAATATTGATTTTCTTTAGCCTGCTCCTGGTCTCAAAAACACTTAGAAAATAGCATGGCTATATTTTATTTTTCATTTTCAAGTTGAAACAAGATATTTTACTGTTTATTAATTTGCCACCTATTATGACTAGTATTACAGCAATACCTGGGGCACAAGAACATGGAACAAAACCTTAACTGTGCTGCAAACATGGAGGTTAAGCCTTTCACCTTCTCAGCTTCTAGTACACAATTCTTTCCAAAACTATCAGTGCTATTTCATCAAATATCCATAAACACTATTTGAAATAAAAATATTTGGCTCAGTGGTGGTTGTAGTCCACCACCTGCTGTGACTCAGAAATGGTATGATTTGGCATTTATAGAACAAAGTATTAGTTATGAATTTTGTGCTTGCAACAGGAACAACGGCAATGGATATACCACATTTCTGTATATTAATTGATTTATTTCATCCTTTAACAGTACTTTAGAACTGTTTTATTTGTGCTATTGTCTTTTTGCTATTGGTGGATAAGAAGGGGGACCAACAGTCAAGTGGAAGTTAGAATGTAAAAGCAATTCAGGACCTAAAATAAGAAAACAACTGCAGAAGCCTTGGCTATCCCATTTGGAAACATGAAAATGTTCTAATGTGAAATTAAAAACCAATCTTCAGGCTAAGAATATTAAGAACAAAATGTAGCTGTGTTCAAAATGTGCAAATTTCTTTTTATTCACTTAAACTGGTTTAATTCTATAATAATGCAGTGACTAATTGTGCCCTGAGTAGGCACAAGTGTGCCTGACTGAAAAGCTTGAAAATGGCAGTTAAATAATTAATGTAAAAATATGTTGATGAGGCTAACTAAGAAAATGTGAGATACCGAAAATTAAATAGCTGGCATTAGGTAATCTACTTACTGCATAAAAGGCATTAGAAATATCCATTAACTGCATCTGCCATAAATAAACAAACCTAGGAAGGAAACCAAAAGATAATATTTTTCCAATTTTGCTTAAGAGGAATATATGCAATTGGTTTTTCAACCATTAAATAAAGAACCCCATAATATATGAATCTACAAACTTCACAGTTTTCTTGGGAGTAAAATTAAAATATGATGTACCAATTTGTTTTTGGGGGTGGGAATGAGGGTTCTGGAAGAACTACATTATACACTCTAATTTGATACAAATTATTGGTATTAATATATGCATATTAAGTTAAATTAAGAGTTATATTCAAAGAGGAAGTCAAAACAGGAAGCGTAAATTCCAGGCTGGAGCTGTAAGGTTGCTGTAGTGTCTTCTGAAGGTCTTTGAGACCAGGATAAACAAGCATCTGCTTGAAGCAGAGAAAAATTACTGCCCTGAAGCACAGGGTGGGGTGAGGGGAAAAAAAAAAAAGGTAATTTGAAATCTTCTCAAGGCTGATCTTCATAGCAGTGTGGAGTTGTGGCTCCTCTGTGGCAGATCAGCAGCATGCTCAGAACAGTCAGTGGACCAGAGAAAGCTGGGGAGAGGCACCTGAGCCAAACAACACAACAGGGCAACTCCATCAGAGCTAGCAATGAGCCTGTGAAACAGCCTGTGCAGCTGGGAGAGCCCTGCCTTGCAGAGCTAATGAGGCATTGAAGTAAGTAACAGTTTCCAAATCACTGAAAAAAGAAATCATTCAGCTTCCTCTGCCTCAATATTCTCCACTCTCTATTTCTTTTTGAGCAAATAGGGTAGAGCTGAGGCTTTCATTGTTGTTCCTCCTGAATTTTATTATTGATTCCAGCAATATATTTATAATTTTGGACATGTTTTTGAAAGCCAGCCTCCTTTTGCAGTATTACTTAGGCCTGCAAAACTTCTGCTCATGCTTCAATGTGAACTCTTGGGGCTGAGCTTACAGCAGCCTGTCAAAGGGGTGAGTGCTCTAAATGATGCCATTCATCTCCTGGCCATGCACTTTGCAGATGAAAAGAAGGATAAATGATTTTAGCCTAATGCAGTACCTGCCTAGTTAGGCCTTAACATTACTCTTGTCACCATGGTAACCCTGAAGGAGAAACACACAACTAAGAGTCTTAGGAATAAGGAAAACAGTTTTAGTCTTTTCGTTGTTCTCCTTCCTCCCCACCAAAGGTAAATGATGCAAAAGTTTCAACACCAAATACTCCTAATTTACTCTCCAGACTCTGAGAAATGAATCTGTGCACTCCTTTTGCTTTTGCAAATTTACACTGTGTTTCAGCAGAGCAATTGTCTCGACAAAATCACAAATCAGACTAACTAGAAATGTAGCCTGACATAAAACTCACACAAGTATAATCAAGTTTGTGTGACTTTGGCACCATCTTGGTGAATAATACAGATTTTACTGTATGCAGTTTAGCACTCAGATTAAAAACTATACTAAGGACCCTAATTAGAAAATTAGGTGCATACAGCCACATATAAAACAAAAGGAAACCCTGGCCATCCTAAAATAAGCCCTATAAGACTAAAATAAGAAAATATCTGCTTTGAAAAACCATCTGTTTTCCAGCTGATGGAAGCATCAGCTTTGACACAGATTATGTGAAAATCCTCAGGTCAGGGGTCTTCAGAGAAAATCTTTTACTCAACAGCTGTCAGAAGAAAGGAAATCTGTTTTCTACAGAACTGAGCAGAATTCCATATCCACAGTGGGACAGCTGCCAGGAAACTCCCAGCACTCAGTCCCAATCAACACATCACATCCGTGGGAAAGAGGCTGGAGAATCCTGGATAGGATTGAAGCCCCTTCCTCATCCTGGTGGAGGTGCCCATATCAGCAGTGTCCCTGTGCAGGCAGATGTGACACCTGTGACACTCACAGGGGCTCCCAGGAGCCTCTCCCATGATTTCTTTCCTCACCACACAACGCTCTGGCCTTGCAGCAAGGTGCCCTGGGCACACTGCATGTCTGTACAGATTGTTTTCTGATTTTCTTCTGGCTCCACAGACGTTTTCTGCCTGTGCACTGGAGCAGCTTACAGAGCTCACAGGACTGCACAGCTCCCCCAGCTCCAGGCAGAGCTGCTTTCCTGCTTGTTCAGCCTCTGACAAACTCCTAGCCCAGGCACAGTCAGCATTTGTGAAAAGTGGCTTGCACCACCACCAGGGAGCCTATTATCATAATTCTCTTCTCTATACCATCTAATGTTTCTAACAGCAAATCAAACAACAGATGTATGGCATCTAGAGTCAAACAACATCTTGTGTTCCAAACAGATTTGTTCTGCAAATATTGGAAGATGTCCTCAATAGCTAATATTATCATTTCTCCATTTTTCTTATGAAGCAACAAGGAAATTACAGGAAAATCACTATATATTTTATAAAAATAAATGTCTGTTTAGAAAAAATATAGTAATATATGCCACAGAATCACACATCTGTTCTGCTTTGTTTTATATCTGAACAATCAAAACTGCTTCTTCTGCATTTATTTGCAAATGCAGGCAATTTTTCTAACACATATTCATTTAGGAGGAGATCTTTTACTCACATTTACATACATTTAAGGTGATGGCAATACACGATGATAATGTCTAAAATTATTATTTTCTCTTGTGAGTTTCCTTTTATGTTAAATTTTCAATTTTCTAATTTCAGGTTTGTCTACTAGTCCTACAGGAATACTTTAATTCTTTTAAATTCTTTTCAGCTGGAGAATGGGTTAAAAGAAGTGCTAGAATAGAAACTACCTATTAAGCTTAACACAATTTGAAAAGAAAAAAATCTCATTTAAATTATTGGCTCTCCTAATATGTAACACAAAAGAGACAAATCTAGAGAAAGTAAGGACCAGAAGTCTTATTAACAGATCTTATTAACAAATGAAGGTGGTGTCACACTCGGTCACTCGACTTCACAATAAATGAAGATGATTCATGCCTAGCAAACATTTCATATTTTGAAAAGCAGAACAGATATTAGTCAAATTATAGCCCAAACCAGTTGTGGCATGTGGATGATTCCTTGTGGTTTATAAATGTTTAACAAACACTCATTAAATCGTTTAACAAAGAAGTTTCAAATGCACTCTAAAACTTGTACTCTGCTAGGTCAAGGGTTTAACAAAAGCACAAACATAACCTCTCCTTCCAGCCTGCTGTTTGGTGATTTCATTAGGAAATGCAATTTAGCTAATGATTCAGTTAATCTTTTTATAACCACTCACATAAATCTTGAATAAATGTTATGCAAGCTCCAACACTAATTTAAATTACTCCTATTAAGAGTCATGTCCAAATAAAAACATGACTATTGGCAATAAGAGCCTTACAAAGGTACATCCATATGGTACAAGATTCAAAAATACAGAATTCCTCACATCGCCATCCTTCCTCTGCTGTCATTTTAAAGCTGTTGCATTTCTTATTTCCCTTTTCCCTTACTTGTCTATCTTTTCTTCTGCAAAAACAATCTCCAAAAGATAAAAATGGGCAGTAAACCTTCAGATGTTTTGTAGTTAAACTCCATCTATTTGTGTTTTATGGTAAGCAATGCAAATTTTGGCTTGTAGAAATAACCTTATTAGGTATGCAGGCATTTCTCTGGAAACACTATCATAAAAACCACAGCTAAGTCATTAATCTTTTCAAAAAGCTTGTTGAGATCCCCATAGGCATTTAAATGGATCATAACAGCCTCACATATGAAATATAGAGCGGGAGCCAAGAGTCTGACAGAAGTGCAAATTTGGACAAATAAGACCATCAAAGCTTCAGCTGAAGAGATTTCTCTTCTCTCCACAGGACAGGGGGTTGATAAGACCAATCATGGAGGATGAAACTATAAATGAAATAGAAATGCCCAATTCATGCCAGCAGCACATGGACTGTTAAAAGCCTACCTGCCTGAAGACAGCAGCTATTAAATGATGGTATCACTGCAGAGACTGGCACCACAGGATAAATGATGGAGCGTTTGTCCAAAGGTGAACATCCCTGATTGTCTTGGTGGATTATTATATCACACTCAGGGGAGTGAGCTGAACACTTGGCATGTCAAATCCATGAAATTATGACCTCCTCTTGCACAAATAGAGGGGGGAAAACCCCAAAACTGTTACATTGCTCATGGGGGGGCTGAGGGGCAAGGAGACAAAGAACCTCACCTCCAGATGTTTGTGTGGCAACAGAGGAGTTTCTTCTGTAGGCTACCCTTTATAAAGACTTCTGAAAGACCCAGTCTGGATATTCTCATTGGTCTGAACTCCCCTCACCCCAGGATTTGTCCAGTGAAATGCTTGCAGCTTCATACAAGGTCTGACTGGGAGAAGCCCCTGTCTGTCAATCCCAGGGCTTGGGTGCTGGCTATCCAGTAATAAAAAAACACCAATTTCCTGGGATAAACCCCACAAATTAGTGGTTATCATATCCTTGGCAATCAAAATTGTGCCAAAGAGCTTACAAACAAACCAGTCTTCAGAAAGAATCAGCCCAGATTTCACTGTTTGCCTCTGGGCTAGCTCCAAGCTGCTTTCCAAGTTAGGTATGTTTGCTGCAGATTATTTTACTGTATGAGGATAAAGTATGACACCTAAATCTACTCTATTCTAAAGTTGAAATGATCAACATTTCATTTGTAAGGGTGAAGACACCCTTACAAAATTTACTCAGCGAGGACTATGAGCTTAATCAGAGATGCTGAGACCTTCATCACAGAAGATGTACAAAGACCCAAAATGTTTTGCCAGATCCTGGGGAAAATATGGATTTGTCCAGAAAGAAAGATTTTGAAGTTGTTTTTTGGGGGTAAGTGGGATAATGGGTTTTTTTTATGGGAAGTACAGAGTAAAAAGAATTGCTGCCTGTGTGAAAGAGACAGTAGGTATAAGAAAAGTTAAAATAAGGTTTGCAAAATGAGCCTACAATAAAAGCAGTAACTGAAATTTCATCATCTCCAGGAAGGACTTTATAAACACCCACATTATCATTATTTGTTTCCATAAAACATTTCAAATTTGTTGTCTTGGTATCAGCCAGGTAAATATTCAGGACTTTTAAAATTTAGCATTAAATTAATCTATAAAGTACCACTGTTTTTTCTGCTTATCCAGGTCTAATGGAAATGCTTAATGCTATGTTGGAGAAGAAACAACAAATTATCTGGCATTTTATAAGTTATACAACGAGACACAGAAAAACATGAATGTGTGTTTGCATTCAAAAAGAAGAAATATGCAGCCTTTGTGATAAGTTACACTTTCTCACACAGGCATCTTTTCTGTGTCTGCAATTTCAGTAGTCAATAATCTTTTTCTTTTTTGAACGGGGTGTAAAACAACTTGGGATTGTTGAGCCAGCCACATGGAGAATTATTTCCATTTTCAGTTAGCTTAGCATGTAAATGAATCACTGCTCTGGCACCATGGTATAAAAGGTCTGAGACCTCATCTGCTTTAAGCAGATGCAGTATTCTGGAGAAATACTTTACAATATGCACAGAAGTTTAAGTACGCTTATAAGTACCCAGGATTAATAGGCAAAAACCCCAACTGTAGAACAATTGCAGTCTTTCAGTTGTGCTGCAGATCAACAGAAATCCAGTGACAGTGAAATGGCCCAGGCTCCTCATTCCCACAGCAAGTTTAGCTCTGCCTTGATGTCTCATCCCTGACAGTTTGGTACCAGAGAAATTGGACTTGAAAGTGCAGCCTCCATCCCCACTGCTGTGTCTGGCTGGGCAAGAGGGGAAGGAGAGACTTCATCAGCCCCATCCAACCTCAAACACTCCACCAAGGCTGCAAGTCTGTGCTTAGTATCCCAAAACACTCTCTGTAAGTACTTCAAATGGACAATTCGGTTCAAAGTTACAAGAGATGAACCCTGGGCTGCTCCCAATGCTGAATTAATCAGCAAATAAGGAGCTCTTGCTCTTCTGAAATAAGCTGAAAATTATCAGAAAGTTTTAAGTTTCTGGGAAACTGGAAAGTTTTAAAAGTTTCTTGTTCCTCTCACCCACCCCCATCTAATAGGGGAAAGAAAACATTAAATATTAAAAATATTTAATAGGTTGAAATTAGGGAAAAAATCTATGATGACGCATGTGGATAGTTGGGTTTCAATATTTTGTTTTCATTTAATAATATTCCTTTGTAATTTTTTAGTAAGAATTATCTTGCCTTCCTAGATGAAAACCAGTTGCAAGCAAAATCCTAAAACTCTTCAATTTTCAAGATATAAAAACAGAAAAGGGTGACAGTTCTAAAATTATTTGCCAACTGGAAAGTTAATGAGACTAACTTTTCCCCATGAACACGATGAATGGGTGTTTTATAAGGAGTAAATGGCAGAATATCACCAAAGATCCCTCTATTTCTGCTAGGTGAGGATGCTCTGGGAGCACTCGGCACCCTCCTGCTCAGAGAGGAGTCAGCTGCCAGAAATGGAGCCTGAACTGGGATTTCCCTCTCTAGACAAAACCTCCTGCTCCCTGCAAAACCTAGCACTGCAGAACAGCTCACACTTTTTGGAGCACAAATAGAAAATAATAAAGCAAAAAATCCAAGAAAAAGGCATCCAAACAGATTCATCTGATTAAAGTAATTTGTTTTAAAGAAATCCTTTCTACTGCCTTTTTTCTAAAAGTCTCATTTACCCTTTCTTCAAGCTGTCAGATACCACAAGCAGAAAACAGAATTTGCTTAAAGACCATACAAGGGTTACAGAAAAGTCACAATTATTCCTCCAGTATCACTCCTCAGCTGCCTCCCTTTCTCAGTGGATTTTCATGTATTTTGCTGCTCCTCACACCTTAATTTTGTAAATTTATGTCAGAAGCATGGAACCCTGAAAACACAGTGACAGGTGTGTTGCACTTGATCAGAAATCCTCTTGTATTTATCCCTGTGTTCTTTTATTATTATTTTTTTAGAGCTTTCATATAGGTTTGAACTTATATTAGGTAATCAGACTGTTTTTTAATTCAACAAAAAGCTTCCTACTTGGAATACATTTTCTAGACAAGAAAATGTGGATTTATTCACACCAAACTGCTTGGCTGTGGCTGCCTGCCTCTGCTCTAATTAATATTTAATTATTTATTTGAATTAGAGCAGCTTCTATAAGTGCGTGCCAGACCAGAATAGCCAAGGAGCTGCAGAACAACATTTGCAGGAGCCCAAAGTTCAAATCCCCATCCTGATTTAATTTTTGGCTTTGGGAGTCAGGACAGCAGCTGCCTCCCCTGTGGTGGGAAGAATCACTCAGGATCTGACTTGAATTCCTGCTGAGCATCTCAGAGTCAAGATCTGAGCAGGGTCTGTTGCCTCAGATGCAAATTGGGATCAGTGCTAAACTGCTTCCCAGAGATGTGCTGAATAATTAGCAGTTGCAGAGGGCTTTGAGATGGAATATTTCTTAACTGGAAGGGGTAATGAAACAATACTCTTGTGCTTAGAACTCTGTAACAACTCTTCGTATGAGCTACTCATGGCAAATCTTAAGTCAGAATTTGGATGAGGAAGAAGTGGAATAAGTTTCCAGTTTTATAAAGCTGCAACTAATGAAAAACATCAGACTTCCACATTATTGATCAATGTGATGGGTGATTCCCAAGGTTGATTTTAATAAATGCACACAAAGCTACAGAGAAATGATCCATTTGTACCTGTCTCCATTTATTTATGTTTATATTGTTCCTATATTCAAGATTTGCTATACTTTACATGCAATTAAATCAATGTTCATTAAAACTGTCTTTTGAACAGAAGTAGGAATTACAAAATTTCAGGATTTTTTTAATATAAATGCTTTATATAATGTCCACTTTATGTACTGTCCACAGAAATCTATATTAATTAATTTATTTAGTCTAGACAACCCCAGAACAAAATCATCCTTGGCTGCTACTAGAAGTACCACTTATCCAAATAATGTCCTAAATGACCAAATTTATTAGCTGCCATATGATTAAGTGCCACATCTGTAAGAGAACCATGAGATGACCTTTTTTTTCCCCAGTAGTCATTTCTTAATCAAAGCCCAGAAGCTGCTGAGCTCACGAAAATGCCACCTGCAATCGGATGGAGATGCTTTTAATTGCCTGCGTGCCGCCGTGCGTGCTGCAGAGTTTGCTCAGGTGCTGCAGGAAATCTGATTTTGCTCCCAAGTTCAGGACCATGGATAGCCAGGGGAAGGATGAGGGGCAGGAGCTGTCCCTGCCCAACACTCCCGGAACACACCCGGGCTCCACCACCACAAATAAAAGGCTGTCCTGTGCCAAAGGAGTTAATTAATTGCTAATTGTTCACCTAGAGGTGTAACACCATTGACAGAAATAGGCCTGATGCACGAAGTGAGCTCAGGAAGGACCAAGAGCTGCTGCAGCGCCGTCGGCACTGAGGGCTGAACAGGAATTCCTCTCTCTTTGACTCAGGGAAATGCATTTTTGGCAACATTAACATCTTTCAGGTATTCCAGTCAAATTCACAACGTTTAGAAACAAAAGGAGCCACAGGAACATTTTCCTATACCTCAGAAACAAAATATTTGTTTTATGAAATGAAGCAGGACTTTCTGATCTGAATTTCCTTTAAGTGTTTTTGTAGAATAAATAAACCTTAAAATATTCAGAATAGAAAGGAAACATTTTTATTTTACTCAAAAGAGCAAAGCCAGATATTCTATTTATTTTAAATACTCAGATTATTGCAACTACTTTTTAAGAATACAAGATAACAACAAAAAAAAAGCTGTTGTTGGAATAGTTCTGTATGCTAGATGGACATGGTTCACTCACACAGCTTTTCAGGATTTGAAGGCACCACTTGCAGTTTGATGAGCACTCTCAAGCACATTTCATATCCCCATGCTTCCATTTATTGAAGCACCAACTAGTAGAAAATACTTAGCTTGCCCAATTAATTCCAATTCACTAGGAGCTCAGCATCTCTTTCATATTTTATGTATTTACACGCCTTTCCTAAACCAAAGTATAAAGCTTACTAGGCAGAGGTGATCAGAGTAGTTTAATACTTTTTCAATTGGAAAAATGATATCTCAGGAAAAGGGTGTGTCAGCATATTAAAGCCCCATTCCAACAGAGTTGGAAGTAGATGATAATTAAGGTCCTTTATTATCATAGAATGGTTTGAGTTGAAAGGGTTTATTTAACCAGCAATTGAAATGTCTGTCTCAAAGTGACAGTAAGACTTGAAACTCCATTTCCTAAATCCTATGCTGCTGACCTAGGTATGTAAGAAAAAAATTTAAATACATTTCCAAAAATTACTATTAAATATTTACTATTATTATAGAGAAAGGAATTTGCAGATGAATAGCATGACATTTATCAACGTTTATCAAGTTGCTCACAAGATGATCCTATAAGTAATTACCTTTCATTTTGTCAGTAATAAATGAAACATAATGTGTAAATTTTGCCCTTATGAAGGTTAAAAAAAATATAAATTACCCAATGAGCTACAACTGTGCTGAAGATCACAAACGGTTTAACCCAACATTAGCACTAATGAATCATCAGGGCACCTCACAAGCCCTTCAGAAGAGCTGGATGTAGAAATAATTATTTATTAGGACAGTACCTGACAAGATTGTTGTTTTGATGAACTGGCACATATGAAACTCAAAGCTGATGAATTGCACTGATATCAATGCTATTAAAAATTGTTTAATAGGCACATGATTTATGATTTTTTCAAAATAGAAGAGCATTCTCATCTCATATGAATTAAAACACTCACATTGCTAAAACATAGCAGTAGCCCAGGTAATAGGTATTGAATAAATTCTTCCACTCCAGCTCTTTCCATTCTCAGCAGGTTTAATTGTGGAATATGACAATCAATGCATGTATCTACATTCCTGTAAAGTCACAACTGACTTTATCATTGGAGAGAGAATGGTGAAAATCCCTGAAAGTTCTACACAGTCATCAATACCTGGCTTAAGTCCTACCTGCTAAGTAGAAATGTCCATAAGGTGTTTCTATTTCCATGCATTGTGATACACCTTTTTTAGGCACTTTTAGGCATGCACTTCTGTGGTTCTCTCATCTGTAATATTCCTAACAAAACTAAGTACAATGGAATAGAATAATTCATAAAAACTAAAATGCTGCAGTTTTATACATATTTTATGTGTATCCCTCTTCAGAGTCTTGTACTAGCAGTTAGACATACCAGATCACATAAATGTCTCTTCCTACAAATCTAGCTCTAAAGCCTTATACAATAGCATTTTTACTCATGAAAAAAAAAAAAAAAAAAAAGAGGAAAAAAAAGAATACACTTTATAAAGAGAAAAATATGGGGCATCCCCTTCTTCAAGGGTAGCCCTGGCCATGAATGTGTGGCTAACACCTCAGAACAAGGTGAAAATCACATGGAAAAACAAAGAATTTCCAAGATGTGAAAAATATCACAGATGTCAAACTATTTGCTCTTGAGGACTCATCAGGAACTAGAGCAAAATGCTTTAAAATGCACACAAAGTACACAGCAGAAGTGGTTTTGCTCCAGCCAAAACACTAACAAACTAAAGACCATGCAGAAAACACACTGCTGAATGTGTGTATGCACTAATTCTCTCTGCTTTGTGCAGGTTCAGAAGACCAAATATTTATCTTCAGAGAATGTTTGAGATTCCCGTGGAATTGACCTAAATACTTACAAGCTTTGAGTCAATTTCTGGCAGTATAAAAACTGGCCTATATTTAGGCAACATTTTGGAGCATGTTCTTTTGACTCCTTTATTTTCCTTTATAACTGTGAAACAACGGGGGAAAGATCACACATGAAAATTACACCTGGCTAGGAAAATTTCGAATAAAAATATGGTGGGGAGCATAAGTGAAGCCTTACTGCCAGTTGTCCGGAGCCACATCTCTCCATGACAAGGTTCAGGAGGTTTCCCTTGCCAGCAGTGAGGATTCAAAACCTCAAACCCAGCCCACCCAAGCAAGTGACAATACCAGAGGTCACAGGTGTGCTCAAGCAAATGGATGGCTCAATCTCAAGTTCAGAGAAAAATAACATTAAAAAAATCTTAGAAGATTATTTATATTTATTTTCAAAGGTCAAGAAGGATTTATGTAGTGGAAAAAGAGCTGCCTGGCCTTCTTTGTCCATGTGTAGGTGTTTAAATGCTTCTCAGTTTTTATCCAAACTCTAAAAATTATGCAGAAAATTCACAATTCTTTTCCTCCCTAGCAATCCATCAACCTTAATTATAATTGTGCTGGAAAAACATAGCACTCTTTATGGAACCTTTTAAAGCCTGAGTTGTTCTGCTGCCATTATAAAAAAACCAAATGGCTGAGCAATTTAATTTAATTTCTCCAATACTGCCTTATGTTTTCTCAACAAGAACCATCTCTCCCCTAAGTTTGAAACATCTGAAATATTGATTACAGAACACTTTCTTTTGAGAGTAAAACATATTAAATGAGTTACTTTTGTCATGCAACAAAAGCCATAATGAAGTAGAAGGGATTAGAGTGCATTGTCTATACATTTTTTCTGTCTTATTAAAACTGAAGTAAAACAGAATTTTGGGATGAGTAACTGTAGGGTTATATGTTACTACTGGCAAAAAGAAACTAGTTTGCCCACAGAAAAGCTGTGCTTGTGGCTGCACACTGCCTCAATACTGTGACTGATAGGAAGGGTTTGATGAAGAGAAGCTGGTTCTGTGTGCAGCAGTGGAGTTCCCAGTTTCAAGGCAGCTTTTCTAGATGTCTGAGGATTTTTCTTTGTGTCTGATCAAAGCCTCTCTTTTTTTTTTTGCATATAGTCAATGGGGTTATTTTCTTCCATGTAGACTAAAAAGGGAGTTTTCAGCCCTTTCCACACTGGAATATTCAATGATCTCTTTTTTCCTTACCTCAGCACAAGAAAATGAGAGGAAAAAAAAAGAGAAAGCTAGCTAAACAAGCAGCAACAGTAAAAGCTACTGTCTTGGCTTCGTTCTCTTAGGGCAGTACATAAGAAGAAGAAAGAAAAAAATTACATTATGCCCCTGTCTGTCAACAATCTGCAGCTCCTGCACCCCTTTGGGGACTGCAGAAGCTTCTATCCAGTTTTATGGGCACGCTATCAAACATCTCAGCCAGATAAGAAGAAACACTGAGTGGGAAAGAGCAGCTCATGCAGTAAATTATAGCAAACTTGCTCAGAAGGCTACATTTCCAGAGAGCAATCAAAAGTAGCCAGCCATGAGGGTCAAGACATCTCAAACCAGGTGAACAAGAACAGAAAAAAGAGAGACACTTGATTAAAAATCTTCTGGTGGAGGATGACTAGAGACGCAAAGAAAGGAGCAGCTGGCCACATACAGTCCTGAGAAGCCCCTTCATCTTGCATAAAGCAGTAAAAAGCTGAGCGTGTTTTACTAAAAAAAATTTTTCTTGTAAACTGACAACTTTAGCAATCATTGGACCTAAAAGATAAGACAATGTGTCCTTATTGTTCTCTCTGTGGCTCTCTGGGGCCTCATAACAAACCTTAAGAGCAATGTGAAGTCAAAAGACATCACTGGGTGTTGTAGTTTGATGTTTGCCTCTACTTGACTAATTCACACTTGTATTTTCCTAGGTTGGAAATGGTTTGTTCCCTGTACCCCACTTTGTCTGTAGAAATGGTTCAACCATAGGTTCAATACACCCCTTTTTCTATTGAGCATCCTTACACCTTCCCCTGCTTCCAGACCCTTCTGGAAGGACAAGCTGCCCCTGCACCTTGTCTGTCATTGTTTGCCATGTCTCTTTGTCTAGAAGGTTCGATGTGAATTTTGTTATCCTCCTTATCCCATGGTAGTTTATGTACATTCTCCTCCCATCTCCTACCCTACTGGCTGGATGATGATGAAGTCCCTCCTCAAGCTCCACCCTCCTCTCTAGCCATTGGATGTAAGGCTGACTCCTCCCCAGAGTTGCCCCGTTTATAAGAGTGTGTAACCTCTTACTCTGTGCTCTTTGCTGCTGTTCCCTGCTGCCGAGCTGTGTTGTATCACCTGTTTCGCTCCCTTCAGCGAAGGAGTAAACAGCAGCTCGGACACCGCAGGCAGGGAGCCCCTCTCTTTCTCCTTCACCTCTCCAGCTTGGCGAGGACCTCTGTGGGTGCCTGATCGGGCAGGGCCAGCGAAAGGAGAGGTCCCTGCCAGTGGCAGAACCGCTGCCCTGAGCCCGAGGCGGGGAGCACGGCGTGGGGCTATCCGGCAGTGCAAGCACCGCCCGCCACCCGAGAGCGGGGCTGCGGCCTCCGCTGGCTCTGACTGGCCATTCATGCCACCAGTCCTGCCTGTACCCATCTCTTTTCTTCTTTGCTGAGAGTTATCTGTATTTACCGACTGGAAAAATGTCTGCATTTCACGGTATGAACTACTTTTGCACCTTAAGCATTCTTATTTTGGCATATTTTGGCTAAGAATTCTTTTCACTAATAAAAAAAAACTCATTTTATTTCATGGTAAAAACTACAATGGATTTCAGGATGCAACTAAAACTTTAGGGCTTTTCTCTTTCAAAATTAACAAGTAAACAAACTGCTCTTTCAATTAACATTCTGGGGAGGCTAAATGAGTATATAACACCATTTTTCGTCATTTGGTCATTTTTTCCCATATTAATTGTATTCCACTGGAGAAGCCTACTTAGAAGTATAGAAATCCATCATATTTCTATCAAATGTATCCAAACCTATCAAATGTACAAATAAAATAAAATCCCCTGCAATGCACCAGCACGCCTGAAGAATTACAGAAACAGCTACAATAAAAGATCAGAGACATTTTCTCATATGGTCTGAGTACAAATGAAACAAGTGATTTTGAAATATTAGTGATTTAATAAGCAAACTAAAACAATCAGAAATAACCCACCATCTAATTTCTTTGAAATATTAATAACAAATGATTTTTGAGTTGGTTCTTCTTCAATGGAACACTACATGAAAAGGCCTAGAAACAGGGATACCCTTGTTAACAGTGTCAGTTCTCATGATCTCAATTTTCCCAAGGCTTCTCCATTTTCAGGTCTGAATTAATTCTGGATGCAGTTGGGCAACTGATGGGATGTTCCTGTTGCTCTAACTTATATTAACTGCCCAAATTTCATCAACTACTTTACTGGTCTTTCCCATCTCCTCCAGAGATAAGTGCATGTAGAAGCTTTCATTGATTCAATTTATGCCATCAAATTTTACAGACAAGAAAAATCTGGCAGCCTAGAGAAGGCTGACAAGGCATATTTTCTTCCTCTTAAGAAAAATATCTATATTTATATATGCACACACATAGAGAGAGACTTCTCAATTGTTGCAGCAAATTATAAATGATGCATGAAATGAAAAATTCCTGTTGGGTGCACTAAGAAGTGTACAGACAGTGCCACCATGGAATCAACATTTACCATGTCATTCACTTATTGAGAGACACTGACTCAAAAGTCGATAGAAAAAACATCAGCAGTTACACATTTCACCCTGCACAGTATTTGTATGTTTCCTATTTGTTTTCCAAGTCTGTTCAAAATTATCCTATTGCCAACAGTCAATCACATCAGGCCAGGTTTCTGTATTAGAAATAGGCAGAGATGGAATCAGTGACTCCATTGACTGGATTTTTATAAAAGAACCTCAAGTATCAGTGGATTGCTAAATTAAAAAAAAAATTAAATCTTCATTTACTCTGAGTTATTATTTGCAATATAATTAGCTGTATTTTCTTGATTTTCATCCCCATGTGTATCCTGAGACAAACTTTGAAGGAATTTACAGTTGCATAAGGATTTAATTTGTCACCAGGGCCATGCAGGAAGTCAAGCATTTTCATTCTCGTGTCCATGGAAGAACTGTTTCTCACTTTACTGCTTACATCACAGTTTGAGCATATTCTGCCTAAAACATTTGGGAATGATCTGCATGTAACATAAGCTGAAAACAATATACCAAGATTTAAAATAAAGGTAAAATAGTGACAGAAAAGCTAAAGGATAGACCCATGATATTAATGAAAAAGGAGAGCTTTTGGGCTATGAGACCACATAGGAGCATTCATGGGCTGACCTGATCTTCTGTAAATCATCTGGATTCTGTGCTTGTGCAGGCTGAACATGTGCAAAGGGGGACAGAACAGCAGCTGCAGACAAGGCACTGCTGCATATCCTGCTCTACACAAAAAAGTGTAAGTGTTGTTCAAATTTTCTAAAGGACAAGTGTCCATTCAGGATCTTAATCCTGTTTGAAGCACACAAAGCTCATAAATGTAAAATATTTTGCTTTGAGACCTGGGAAGAGCAATCCAAACATGCTCCAGATATAATCACTATATATGCTTCAGAGCTGAACTGCTGTAATTTCACCAGTTTGCCTCCTCTTCTGCAGGCAAATCGTATCTGCAGCTGTAATTCACACACAGGTGCAGTTCCAGACACTCATGCCTCTAATTAAACAGTACTGAGCTGCAGGTGTAAATCAGTCAGAAGTTGAGTCGCATTTCAGTTCAGCTTCATTATTAGGTGCAATTTTAGTCTTGGTAAAATGTAACTCTTAAATTTGTTCTCTTGGTGAAAGAGTCCAGAGTCCAAAGTAAGTCTCCACTCCATTATTGGCAATAGCAAAACAATCCTGAAAGACTAGGTAGAAAAACAAGAGATAAATTACTATTGAAAATGTAACACTGCTATGAAGAACAGTCAAGGGAATTATAAAATGATAATCTGACCACAATCAGCTCTTTTTAGCATTTCATTTTATTTGCTTTTAAGGGAATGCTTAAATAAGTGTGGTGCAAAGTGATGTGTAAGACTTTGCATGACAGATCAGAGAGGGAGCTCTGTACCACGATACATTTTCAGGATGCACCTCAGGATATCTCATGCTATTGTATCCTCAAGCATGTGGTATTTACTCAGGTCTGCTTTTGTCTTACTAAATAATAGAGACATCTAAAACCCCTCAACACTCAAAATTATGCTAGATCTTGAGCCAGTGGGTTTCCAGTCACAATACACTATTTGCAAAACCTCCACAGTGCATTTCATCAACCCATCTAGGTGAAAAGCAATTTCTAAGAGGGAAAGAGTCTGGAAGCCCCATTTTAAGTTCTCCTAAAACTCCTACATATTGTTTACCCATTTTCAGGATGAGTCAAAAAGAGGGAGAGGCCTACGCTCTATTCAAAGTGGTGTTACATTCCTAACTGTTGATTTTCATATTTTAAATATTTAGACGCAGAAGATAAATTCAATTTGATAATATCCCTCTAAAGAGGGAAAAAATAATCTCATAGGTACTATTTATACTGCTTAGCAAATAGTACTTTTTTTTTCCCCAGGGGAAAAGATATGTAGAAGCCAAATTTATTTTGACTACTAAAGGAAAAAAAAAACAAAACTGGGAGTTCAGATGCTCTTGATAGCTGGAAGATTCACATAGCTTTTATTAAGGACTTTGAAATAAGTTATGACTTCTGCCTTTATTGCTTAGCTTGCATTGATTAAAGCATAGCAAAACCAACTCAGGTAGCAGAAGTGAAGCTTCTCTTAAAGGCAGCATTACAAATCACACTGGTAAAGGAAACAAGTGAAATCCTCTTCAATAATTCATAAACACAGCTCATTCACATCAAAAGCCTCCTCTCAACAGCTCCACAGCAAATTATAGCTGCTTGATTAATCTAGAACAATACTAATTATGCACTGAGAAAACAGTTCTAGGGAAGAGAAGGCAGCAGAGGAGACAAAATATTGGCTAATTTAGAGTACTTTGGTTTAGTCAAGTCAACTTGATTTGTAACGGGAGAACAGGCATCCTGCTTCACAGGAAAGCAAAATACATTTGCAAAGGACAACAGACATACAGAAATGGATGTGGCATGGAGCTAAAAGTCTGGCACATTCAAAGAGCTTGTTAACAGTCAAATATACCAACATGCACAGCAAGGGTTTGCATCAATCTTTGTGCTGTAGATTGAGGTTCAGGAGCTGAGGGTCTGAACAGGACACAAGGCTGATTCTGGCTTGTTTACCTTGTCAGGCAGAACCTGCAGTTCTTACACAGCACAACAGGATTTTAACCTGTGCAGTTTTGCTTTCTCAGCCAGCCAAAGTAGTGAGACTTCTGAAATTTTGTGTTTCTTGTCAGATCGCTGTGAAGTTAAGCCAATCTCCCTGTTAGGCTTCCTTAAACAGTTTCACAGAGGGTGCAATACACTGGGCCCTTAACAGGCACTGACATGCAAAGGTGTCCTAGAGCTGCTGAACAGTTACTGCTGTGTAGACATTGCTCTGCTGAGTCTTGACCAAGCATTTGAGACAGAGTGAAAATTTAACAGGGTAGAAATCCATTTGGATTTAGGTGAAATGTGCCTCTTTGAGCTTGCTAACATAAGTGAAATATGCTGTTTACTCTAGTAACTGCAGCACTAGCAAAGTTGTCCCAGCTAAGGAGAAAAGAATGCAAATTTCCACACTAAAAAGAGATAAGAAAGACTCCTCGGACCTTGAAACAGGGCAGAGTGACCCAGGAGTTCTTTCTGTACTTTCTGACAAAAACTGAGTACAAGTGTAACTAGCTGTAAGTGTAACGCGAAATCAGCAGAATGAACATGCATGAACCTCTTGTGAAATTCTATGCATATGGAAATTAGTAAGGATAATAAAACAGGATCTGGAGTTCTCAGAGGTGTGCATGTCCATTGAAGGGCAATGAGTCCCCACATGTGTCCAGCGCTGTAAATAAACATACTGTTCCCTACAAAGCTTTATTGGAATTGTGGGGTTTTGATTTTTCATCCGCGTTTCACACTGCACAGAGCTTTACACCTGGATTCTATCAAAGCACTTCAAGGTACTCATTAGCACACTGACAGCAGCGTAAGAAAACCAGATGTGGTTCATGATAAGAGGAACAGAACATGCAGAATCGTTCAGCCCTTCTAGTCTAGTTATTAAATTCTGCTTCTTGAAATATCCTTATATTGTTTTACTTTGAATAATACCCTGATACAAAAGATCACACACCATGTGGTAAAAATAACCACTTAATTAATCCATTTTTCTTCACAAAGTTCAAAAGATTCTGAGATACGTCAATGATATGGAAACAAAAGCACCAACAGCTCTCCCTCTGCTTCTCATTTTCTGTTTAGGACATCAGTTCAAATCCACCCAGAGTGACCTCTGCACCAACACACAGATAAAAATAATCCCAACCAATTGGCACAAAATGAATCTCATCAGGTGAATTACCAATTTTACAGCATCATTCCAGCCACTGTTGGAAGAGCCTACAGTAATCTAAGACATCACTGTCTACCAAATACAAGAATGAGCCACCACCACACACTGATCCATCCCTTCTTGTTTAATGAAACTCAGAGTGAGCTGTGACCTGTGCTATGACAGGGATGTAGGAATTCCTACAAATTCTATGGGAATCTTGTATCCAATGTGCAATTTTTCAAGGAAGAACCAAAAGAAGGAAAAATTATGGTAGAATCACATGGTCATATATAGACCTTAGAGCAAATTTTAAGCCCAAAGCAAAACTTATATATGAGATTAGGAGAAGATTTTGAAACAAACTTAGTTTGGGGGAATTCAAGAGTAGAATGATCTTTCAAAAAAATTGTGCCTGCACACAACATCCATCTTTTTGAAGGCCATAGAATTATCTTGAGTAAAAAAAAAAAAAAAAAAAAAAAAAAAAAGATCTATGAAAACAGAATAGCTTTGGAGGTCATTTCACTGCCAGTGCAGATTTTTTTGAATATATGGGAATACTATGCTGACAGGATGAAACCTAAAATTTTAATGCAGACATGCAGAGATTTGATTCAAATTCACTGCTCTCTGTAAAAGTGTGTAAAGGTCTAGGGACCTCAATGGGATTTGGACCAAGTCCTTTACTTAATCCTTATCTTGACTTGGGGTTTTTTTTCAAAGCAGATAAAACTGCAAGTTTATGAGTTTTTACAGGCTTGGAGCACTAATATTGCTCTCTTTTTGCCAAAGGCTTCTTGTTTAAAATACTGTTAAGGAGAAGAAAAGAAAAAGGAAATGTTTAATTGTTAATTATCTGAATAAGTATTTCCGAAATTTTCACTTAAAACTATGAGTGCAAAAGGATTTATTTATGAAGCAAAACAACATGCAATATGCAGAAGTAGTTCATCAAAGCTAGCTAATATTTCACTTTCATTAAAGTTGAATAATTTCTTACTAAGTAGAGTCACTGTATATCTAATTTTCTTGTAACTGGTGAATTCTCAGTATAAAAAAAAAAAGTAGATCTTGCAATCAGATAAGTACTAAGATCAAAGTAACTCCTAGTAGCTATTACACTGTTAAAAAGAGGTAACATTGTGAATAAATAAACAAATAAGCTCATCATTTATTAAACAAAACAGAAGTGTTGATTTTCCAAGACGAGCTTTCAGTCAGAGTTTCTAAGATCTGAGTAATTCTAGTGGTTCCTGGCAATAGGCTGGCTAGACCTTACCTGTACACAGAATGAGGGTCAAGCAAGCAAAGCTTTGCTGAGGCTTTCCAAAGCTCTTGCTAAAGTAGCTAACATCATCTCCTATATCCAAGCAAATGTTCTGAGGAGCAAGGGACAGCAGCTGTGCTGCCTCCCACCTGGTAGATTTTGTAGCTTTATAGTTCTGCAAAGAGGGGCATAACTTTCTCTATGTGATGAACCTCAAACACAGGAGTAACCTCTTCCTTATAAATTGCATCTAAGGCCCCTTTTTCAAAGCTTCATCTTATCCCAACACTGTATTTTTACACATTTAAATCCAGGCAGTTGCATTCTCAAAATATGGGATATTTCCAAATGCCACTCAGGTTTCAGGGATGAAACAGTTCATGACATCAGAACAACTGAGTTTTTTCCATTAATGCTCCAATATTAATTTACTCCACAAATTCAGGCACAAACATTTAACATACTGATCCAGCAGGATTTGTGCCAGCTCAGCAATCTGTAGCATTTTTTGTTTATTTATTGTGAAAAGTCCATGAGTTTATTTATTCCCTAGGAGAAGAAAGGACCCACAAGGATTATACTGCAATTCCTCTCTATCTGGTGAATTTGCATATATTAGTGACTAAATACAAGAGGCAGCTTTGGGATCCACAGCACCAGTAAAGCCAAGAAGGAGCAGTTTCTCATTTACAGCATAAAACAAGCCTGGTGACAAAAATACCCAAAAATGCATATTAATATTATAACCTGTCTGATTAGAGCCCTGCAGGGGTAGCAAACAGAAAGAGGCTGACTATTACATCTGCTCTCCAAAAACATTTAACCAGAGAAACAAAATCTCCAGCTGCAACAACAGAAATCCCAGATTTTTCAAATTGTTTGCACAAGAGGCTGCTCTGTTCAACATCAGGCATCACAGTGAGGAAAGGCTGCACTGTCTTCAGATGAGAAAAAGCAATACTAGGTTATTTTAGAAAATCTGAAAGAATACTGTGTATTAACATAAAATGAACTCAACGAGGCACCAAACTCATGTTCAAATGATCACTATGCAGCAAGTTTATTAAAAATAAGAGCTGGATCTGAAATGTCAGTGCTTTGAACAGAATGCCACTGCCCATCTAGACCAACTTCGTTACCTTTTTTAGGTGTGAGCTGATGGAAAAGCACTTAAAGAGAATGAATAAATACATCAGATAAATTTAATACTCATTTTTCTCACTTTATGCTTACACAAGTCAAGGTGCACTTAGTGGAAGGGAAAGCACTCTATGAAAACCAAATGGAAACAAAACTAGGCAACTTCCATCACGAAATTAAATAATTGACACTGCAGTCAATGTAGTAATGATACCTTCCCACAGCAAACACCCTGCAAAATTCCTTGTAAGACTAATTTAAAAGTAAATGTTTGGTTGTTAGCAATAAATGTTCATGTAAAAGCAAATCAGAAGAGATACATATATCCTCAGGTCATGATTCTCAGAACCTTTGCAATTATATTTCAAAGCCCCAAAATTAATATTGCTGCTGGTGTTTTGAATATCCATTCCCATTTGTTAACAAACAAAACAGAATTAACCTATTAAATCAGGAATGAGTAAATGCATCTTGGACACTTTTATACTTTGTCCACATATTAGAGGGCATTTGGAATTGCCTTTCACTAAATCTTTTCATGTTACTATTTTCTTCAGTGTCTCATGCATTTGCCCACAACTCCTCTCAGTTATGTTCTGTGCTGTAATACACTGCTGAAGGAACAATGCCCAGGGATTACAGATATTATTGCTTAGTTACCATATTATAAAAACAGTTAAAACCCAAAGGAGAAATCTTCAGATATGTTAGAATACTTTCCTAGAGCCATTACCACACAAACATCAGATGTGCAGTGCTGCAAGTTTCAGGAGTCTAAAATAGACTTTATGGACCTTTTACCAACCACTCAGTGCTAAAAATATCGATATGGCTGTGAAACCATAAGGAAATGGGTTTTGTTAATGAAAGCCTCTGTAGATGCAACACATATGAAAGAAAATTGCCTATTGAGAGAATTGTTCTTAGTGTCTCCTCCCTGGGCTGTTACAGCTCGTGGCTTGTTCTATACCAAATGTGGGATCTGATTTCCCAGTGTTGTGATGTGGAAGCAATAAGCTGAATTTAATGACAGAACAGAAAAACTGCAGGGGTAGCATGTTTCCTTTCAGTAATTTTGTGCAATTTTTAGAAAGAATATTTCACTCTTGCACAGCTATTCCCTTTTCTTTTTAAGGAATCTTATAAAACAACATTGGAATTGGGCACAGCAGCATCTGTAGTGCCCCTGGCACGGCTGTGAGACCACGCTGGGACCAGATCAGGCATCAGCTGGCTCTTTCCCTGGTGCCTCACATCCAGGAGCAGGTGTAGGGCAGCTGAAACACCATGGCGAGGTTTTGGAGGTGATGAGTGCCATCCTACACTTGTGGGCCTCCTCAGCTCTGCCAACAGGCAGGACACAGGACTCTGAAAGCCTCTCAGCTACCTGCAAGGACCCCTTTTCTCTCCTTGGAACATCTGAGATGTCATTCTGCACTGCTGCAGCCTCAGCAGGTCTCACAAGCACCATCACCTCTCCTTTAGCCTCCAAAAAACCCAAAGTGCTTCAAACTCTGCATTCCTGTTGAACAGCAGGCATGGGCACAAGGAGCAGCCAGGTACACTCCCAGCCCCAGAGCTCTGTTTGTTATTAATAAACACTGATCTCCTCCTTAAAGCACAGAGAGCAGAGTCCTTTAATCTTTTCTAAAGACTCTGAGGCAGAATCTCTTGAAATGCATTTCTCTTGAACATTCTTTTACTGCAGTTCATTTTTTATAAAACAATTTACTGTTGACAGGGAACTTGGAGCACAATGGTTTATTACAATAAGCCAGCTCCTCCACATCCTCAGTCCTCTGGCCAAGAAATATGTAAATGGTTCTGAAGTGTTGAGCCTGTCTGTACAGCTAAAATGCTTTTGCTGAAGCCATGAGAACAGTGGAGTCATTTTTTGTCTTGCCTTTCATATATCTGAAACCTCACACCTGGTGTCAACAAGTAGGCATCAGATTTTCAGTTTTGAAAATTGCTTACCATAACATCATAAACTGTGTTTGAGCAAGAAGGGAATGCAGCAATTCATGCATTTGTGTTTTGTCAGAAACACAAATTCTACCTGAGGACCAATGTTCTCAAATTGTTTTCCATTAAAAAATAACATTGAAAACATCACACTTCTAATAGAAATACCAAGGGATGCAGCTTGCAATATCTGTTACGTTTTGATGGAGTTTTTAAGCAAATCTTGCTCTTACATTCCCTTAGATGTAGAAGTATAACCCTCTTTAAAAAAAGAGTAAGAACTTACTTTTAGAAACCATTATTCTAGGCAGTGTGATGTAAAACAAGTAAAGCATTTGAATACATGCCAAGTTGGGAAAATTATTTTTAAAGTACATTGTACAGTGAAGGTGCATTCAGAGAAATGTGTAGCTCACTCTTAAAAATTTTAATCTCTCTGAAATGGATTCTGAGATGTAACACAAAGAAAGACTGTGTTGAAAATATATTCAGGCAGCACAACCCTGCAAAACACAGAGATGATTTACTGATTAAAGATAATAATCTGTTGAATAACTGGGGCTTTTAACATATGGCTTCATGTATATCTAGACATGTATACAGATACAAAACTATCTTCAATGGCATAAAGAATGGTGAATTTGAGATTCCCACAGTACTTAGGAGCAAAATAGGGTATGGGGGAAAGCTTTTGTGGTGATCAAAACTGGTGAAAACTGTCACTTTCATATTGTATAAATTATTTGCCAAGCACCCATTCCATCTTTAGCTGATATATTTTTTCTTACTCTGCATTGGCTTTGTAATAACAATAACTGTCACCATAAATTACTAAGAACATTATTCAATTTCAAATAGCTCCATTTGTTTTCATGTTTCCAGCAAAACTATGACAATAGAAATAGATTATTGTAATTGCTTCTTCAAGGAAGGACTACAGGTGGTTTTATTTTTCCATGACTAATAACTCCCATTTTCCTATTCATTCAGCCACTGAGATGCTCAGACTGTGGGCAGGAGGAAGTGATGTGGACCTTATTGTGGCAAGAAAAAATAGAAAAAATGATAGAGCCTTAAAAATATCATTACATTATACACTGTGGTGATGCTGATGAGAGACAGAGATCACTAAAGCCACTGCAAATTTACATCAATACCATTTTTCATAAATAAAAATAATATATGCACAGGTTTTTTTCTTTTCCTTATTTTGAAACAAGGCAGAGTGAAAAATCTTATCACCAAACTACACTGACATCATTATAAACACGAATGTGCTGTGCTCTGATATTTTATCTCCTTTTCACACAAACATTTTTTTCTAAACTGACCAGTGTAATTGTCACACATGTAACCTGCAAAGGGTCTGCCTCTTCTGCTGTTCCCACTTTGCTCATGTTTGCCCTAGACCAAACTTATATACTTTAGAGCCAACTTTAAATACTTTGGAGCTATATTAGCTACTAACACAAGGTAACTGCACACAAACACTTACCTGAATTAAAGCCTGGTAACTGAAAGAATATTTCACTCTTCCTGCAGAGGGAGAGCCAATATTTTAGGAAAGGCTGGTGAATTCTGGTGGGATTTAGCCAAAACTTACCTGGAAATGCCAAATCAGGGGGTAAAGAAATCATCAGAACAAATCGAAAAGACAGAAATTGGCAAACTGGGACCAGTGCTGGAATTCCCCAATCTCCTGTTAAAGAACAGCAAATTCTGTTGCTGTGCACAGAGCTCCCTTCTGCACTTGAATCTTTCTCATAGTAAAAAACAGATGATTTCACCTGTTGCATTTCTGAACTCTTACTACATACAGGTGAAATTAATTTCAGTTTAACAAAGGCACTAGCAAAGGAAGGTCAGCCACCAGGACACAAAGTACAATTGCCACACTCTTGCATTTTTCATAACGTGCCCAAATTTGATGTGATCAGAATTTTTTAACAACTGCAGGACTTGCTAATTTTAAATTATTAAAACATTTCTAGGTTTTGCAACTAATTTCATTTGAACAAGAGCCCAAACACATACTGTACCAGAGATTTAAAATATAAGGATTATAAGTGATTGCAAATTTACATATTTAATACAATATGGTATGAACTTAGAGGACAAAGCCAAGGAATTGATTGACCTCATGGTAAACCATAAATAGGAAGAAGAAGTAAAATTATTAATCACTCTCCTAGAAAAATCAAATTCACCCTACCAAGGCTAGCAACATAAGCCAGTTTATGATGAATTATGGCTTCAGAAACTTTTATTAAAAGCAGCCAGGTTATTGCAGAAAATTAGAAAGAATGAGTAATATGTTTTCCTTTAAGTTCTGTAAGCTTCGCCCCCGCCCCCCCCCCCTTAGTTCATTTTCACGTTAAAGGAAATTTCTCTTCATCAGCTATCAAGAGAGATTCTCCTCCAGGGGAAGAAAACTTGCACAATTTGCCTACTTCTTACAATGTTAAGAAAACCCTCCATAACCAAGGTGCTGCTTTGGGTTACACCACCCTGTAGAAGCCTCTGTGCTTAACTGCAGTTTCTTTTCTAGTAACTTAAGAAACAAAACGTCAGCAGGGTGACCAAACTACTGTTTGGGTGCCCAAATTTCTTTGCTGCTTTAGGGGCCCCTCAAAGATGCTGCCAGCCTGTCCATGAAGGAGCAGCCCTTAAGGCATAAATCTATTCCTGGCCCAGGAAGAGAGGAAGGCAAAGGTGCTTAAAGCTGCTTTCATAGACCTGAGGTTGTGCAAACATCCTCAGCAGGAGCTGGGAATGACACGTCCAGTGCCTGACACAGGAGGTGCTTTTAATGCAGCCTCCCTCCGACAGAGAATTGCTCACATCGAGGAATGATTACCTGCGAGTTCCTCCTTTAACAGAAAGGGTTACAGGCTCCCTGCACCCTCCATCTTCCCAAGAGGCAGAAAGTTAAATCTCCAGCTCTCTGCACCAGTATTTTTCTGAAGTCTGATCCCAGCATTGCTGATTGAAGGAGATGCTGCAGCGCAGGCAGCACAGCCAATACGTTGCAGGGGTGTTTGAAATCCCTGCAGCAGCAGGGCTCCTCATCTGTGCATCCTGCACTGTGCATCTGCTCCCCCCTTGGCTTCCTTGGGGTAATAAGAATAAATGAATGCACTGGAGAACCACTGAAGGCATTATACATTGGCATCTCTTTCTTGGACTCTGCAGTACAAATTATTCATATACCAAACAGTTTCACAACTTATGCCTTTATTTCCAGCCTAGGGCTTGTAGCATTCTAGAGAATTCTTTGAGTCCCTTATACCTCTAATGTAATATTTACAGCAACCTATACCAAACTAAAGGCTATATTTGCTGAGGAAGCCTCAAGTTTCTTTTTCTCTTCTGTCTCCTCTCTGTTTGCTTCTAGCAAGAGGCACTCAGGGAGAAGCCAAATGATATGCTAATAATATTTTTTGTTAAGGTTTTAAATTCACAAGCACTTGCTATGCCAGTGTACCTGGTGTGGATATAATCCAGAATAAAAATCAAGTTTTGATTCTATTTTAATAAGACATTTTGTGTGGTTTCACAAAAAGGCTGAAATAAAATAGAGGCCTTGTGGATGCCAATTCAGATGTTTTATACATATATTTAAAAACTTATAAAACTTTTAAGTGGCTATTCCATTTCCTGGGATTTCTGAAATTCATTTCCTCTCAGAACTCTACTGAAAGAGAAGGCACATATTTTCAGCCTGTTTGTTATGATCACCATGGAAATTCTTGCTTCTGAGAAATTATAATTTATTTAAACACATCAGTGCAGGAGTCAGATAAAAAGTTACCAAAATGCTGCAATTTCCAAGATCAGGACCATGCCCTCTGTAGGAGGGGATTTCCACCACAGAGGGTGTATGATCTAAAGTAGTCATTGTGGCCTTTATTAGTATTAATGTCTACATACAATGAGCCATCAGGGAACCACAGATCTGAGAGCGAATGTCATTCTTTGTGCATGTTCCCACAAAACTAATTTACACCTAGAAAAGTCTGGGTGTAATTTATATTTCATTAAAAAGACTAAGGCAAAATATTAGCTAAACTGACTTTCTGATACATATAATTATACCAAGCAGGATACTCAAATCATGGCTCGTGTAATAGTTGGCCCTTTGATACAAAGGATTCTTTCACATCAGCAACAATGACTACTGACCTTAAAGCCACAGCTCTTCACACCTGCTAGACAAGTAACAGAAACTATAAATAATAAACAGTGCTGGTTTTAGCTTAGACTCTCTTAATGATTTATTGGGTGAAACATGTATATATTGCAAAGTGTATGTTAAATAAATAGTGTCTTTTCCAACACTGATCATGTGAAACCTGGAGTTTAGGACACTCAGGCCAGTACTGCAGCACAGTATTAGAAGTCTCAGAAATAACTGAGATTAGTGTGAATGCTGTAAGTTCTCCTTACCAGCTCGACCGTAGGTTTTCCATAGCTGAGTGCAAGACCTCTGCATCCTTAAAGTAATTTATTCACAGTGCAGTAGCACAAAACCATCTCAAGCTGGTGCCTCCAGGGAGGGACCATGAATCCTCAGGCTCTTGCACCCTCAGAATCCACCTTCCCAAAGAATCTGAGCTCTTCCTGCTGAGCCCTCTGCTCCTGCCCCTTTAATGTCGCTCACCTGGCCAGCACCACAGGTGTCCTGTGTTATGCAAAGTGTCAGCAGCTTCCCCCCTGAGCTCAATCAGGAGCTCTCCCTGCAGCTGCTCACCTGCACCAGGTGTGTTCCTCAACAGTGCTACCCAGAGAGATACTCTCTTTTTTCAGTTTCCACCGTGACTATCAGTTGAGTTACCAGCTTTAAGCAACTGCAATGTGTGAAATTGTTACTTTGATTTACAGTAAATCTTTCATCTGATATATTTGTGGCTGCCGGGTCATCTGCCTGTGAGATTTACTGTCAGTCCTCAAACAGACACTGTGATCTGTAAATCTATCACATTAATCTGTATGTGTGTAGGATTTTATCATGGCAGCTCAGCCCCACAAAGCCATTTTCTCATTCTCCACCAGCGAGATGGGGGACAGAATTGAAAGGATAAAAGTAGGAAAACTTGAGATAAAGAAAGTTTAATAGGTAAAACAAATCTATTTCACTCAAGCAAAGTAAAACAAGCAATTAATTCATTAACTTCCCATGGGCAGGCAGGTATTCAGCAGGCCTCCATCAGGTATTCATCATGTGTAAGTGACTCAGAAAGACAAATGCCATCATCCAATCATCCCCCACCTTCCTTCTATTTCCCCCACCTTTATATGTTGAGCATGAGGCCATATGGTCTGAGGTATCCCTTTGGTCACTTGGGGTCAGCTCTCCTGGCCACTGTCATCTCTCAACTTTTTGTGCCCCGGCCTCCTCGATGGAGGTGCACAGTGAGAGGCAGGAAGGTTCTTTCTCTGCTCAGCAGCAAATAAAACATCCCTGTATTATCAATACTGGTTTCAACACAAACCCAAAACAGCCCCATACCAAAACTTAACTCCAGGCCACCCAAAACCAGCACAGCCTTTTGTACTTCTGTCTGTGCCCAGGAATATCTAATTAATGTATGTAATCAATGTCACTGGAATAAAAGGCTTGCACATATTTTCAGGTTTTGGGCTGAATTATTACATCTATACTAATTGATAAAGCCCCATAGAAGCTCCAGCTGGAGAATGCTCGGCAGCCCCTCTGCTTTGCAACCCAGGTCTGTGGTTTTGTGCTGTTCTGGCTTTTGCACCAGCTCCCAGGGAAACAGGCTTTTTCTCAGGACCTAGCCCTTACAAAGCCTTATCCAGCTGCAAATGCATGCCCTGCCACAACTGACTTCCACCAGCTCCACTTGAGCAGAGCCAGGCTCATCTAAACCAGGCTCAACACAGGCCCCTAGGCTCTGACCTCAATCTCTGGAAAATAAACACACTCAAAGACCACCCAAAACAGGAATGAGGGTGATAAAGAGGCACTGTTATGTGGAGAAGCGAGGGACTTCTCAAATCTTTGCAGATTTACTATAGGATATCGCATAATTAATTTAGCTTCAGCAATGGAGAGAAGCCCTAAAAAGAAGCAAGAGAGCTCTATGACAGGTCAACAAGGAAAAAACAGAGTAACATTATTTATGTCTCTCTGACTCAAAAAAATCTGCAGTAATTGAAGATCAAGGCCATCAGCATTTATTTTCAGAGACAGGGTAGAATTTACACATTAATTACCATGAGATATACTTCATAAAGTATTCAAGCATCCTTGGACAAAGGCAATTCTGGTCTTACAGAAACACTAGTGAAGATCATATTGTGTTTTCTGGGAAATGAGAGGAGACTATGTAGCCTTTCAAGATCTATTTGAAAAACTCAGTGTCTACTTGCAACCTTTGCTTCCCAAAAGCCTTTGAAAAACAACTCTCATGCCTAAATCTCCACCCTTTTCATCATGCAGACAATCCTTACACACAGGTGGTGAAATCATGGATTTTTATACTCCTTTCAAGACACTGCATGAGTTATGTGCCACAGGTGAGCACAGATGAATGCAATACTCATTCTGGAGCTGCTTTATGCCAGTCTGATGTATGTACCTTCTGCTGTTACAACACACCACAAGGATAATCTATTACAAATAAAAGTTAATGAAGATTATATATTCAGTCTGAATCTGTTGTCCACACATTTTGTCTCTGGACAAAAATGATTCACACATAAAGTGTGTGCTTCCCACTCACTGCCATAACTCCACAGAAACATATTCTTTTTATAATGCAGTACAGAAAACAAACACTTGCACAGTAAAACTCCAGCTGGGAGGAATAATGAAGCATTTAGCAAACCAGACAAAGACCACACGGCTGCATCTCCCTCCACACAGCAGAACCTATTACTGGATATAATAATTAATAAGCTAATGATGAACTTTTAACCATCCAACAAATTTTTATGAAAGATATAAATTACTTTTTATTTTCTGTTCAAGGATTAAATCAGTCAAATATCTAAGAACTTTAAATACTTTTGGTACATGCCAGACTCACTCAGCCCTGAAGCAGCAGAACTTGTGCACAGCCCCAGTACTTCTGCCTGTACAGCTGCTTGGAGGAACACGAGAGTTTACCTGACTTCAGACACCTCACTGATGCTGACTAAAACAAGACACTGGAACTCCTACACGTGGTCAGCAGACAGGAATACAAAGTCATTGGAAAAAAAATATAGAAACCAGGATTTCATTTCTCTCATAGCAGCACACCAGTTTCTCCCACCATGGTGCCTGACACATGACAAAGATAGGAGCAAACAAAATAAATTAATTGTGGGCAGATCTTCAGGACTTCTGGAATCCCTTCTCCTTCCCATGTCCTGTCCTTCACAAGTTTGCACTGCTGTTTGTGGGCCAGAGACTGAGTTTCTGCAAAGGAATTTGGTGGCAAGCACTGCAAGAACTTTGGTTTTCAGTCCTGTGTGAAGGGGCCACTGGTTGCAAACACAAAGCCAAGACATCTTTATAAACTAATGGTGGTTCTAGTCAATGCTGAAAAGGAACTTTCAGCATTTAAAGGAAAAAAACCAAGTTCAGTCATTAGCCCACTAGTTAATTTTTCCCCCAGGTCTACTCTCTGACCACTGCAAAATGCTGGCAGGAAAGAAAGTCACATGTGTTTGAGAGCTTGGTACTGAAGGAATTAAATAATCCTTCATGACTGAAAGTAAAAATCCACACTCTGTAAAAAGCCATGACAAGCTTGCTGGTTTATGATGAACCTGTGGGCAGCTATGATCACTCACTGAAGAGTAAGTGGCAGGAAAGGGAGTCAGGAGAAAAAAGTCTATTTAAGCTTAAGGGCAATCTTTGCACCAGAACAAAAGGCAGGTGAACTCACCATAAGTAACTGTGTGCTGGAAATCAGTTTCTAACAGAAATGAGGTCTGGAAGTGTCTTCAGACATGACAGTGGAGAAAAATTAACTGCTTTTAAATTCTGAATAGACTTATATAAAACAGATGTCTCTGAGACAGGACCTTTGGATTTTGCTTCCATTCTTCTACACCTCCCCTGGGCAGAACTATACAAATAAATAGTTATTTTTTTAAAAAAGACTTAAAATACAAACCACAAGATGAGGCAGAATGTGCATATACATATTTTCAAGAAAACACGGGCTTTTTCTCCCCACTCTGCCCTTGGGCCACCTTCAAAATACTCTCGAGTAGTTTTCCATCTGTGGAGAAAACAACATTGTGGAGGATCAAATTCAGAATGGGATTGTGCATCATTAATGTGCTCTGAGAGTGCAAAGCACATAGTCTTACCAGTCTACTTCTAAATTTTAGTAGACAAGGCTAAATGATAAACACATGAAAAATTACTCTATTTTCCACTGTGAGACAATACATAGCTGCTCAGATTTTTAGACTTCATTACATTATTATCTATTAAAAACCTATGAATACTCCAAAGTATGATACCAAGTCACTGCATAAACATAAGATGAAATAAAAATAATGTCAAAAGTCTTGGGCATCCAAAGCCTAATTTCTGTAACAGATTTTGAGACATTTTTTCAGCCAACTGGTACTCTCCCACTGTAACTTGTCAGGTTTCCCAATTTTGTCTCACTCTGGCCCAGTTATTCCAATCAGAATGTTCTTTGCCACAACCTATTTAAATGCTGTAAACACTTTCCTTGAGCACACCACTAACACACAGAAAATATTAACTAGGAAGTATCCTGCTTGCACAGACAGGGCACGTTTTTCCTGCTGGGCACGTTTTTCTCATCCTCACACTGTGGGGAGTTGACCTTGGCTGGTCTGCAGGTGCCCACCAAGCCATTCTATCACTCCTCTTCTGGACAGGAGAGAGAAAATTGTGAGGAAAGTCTCAAGGTTTGAGATAAGGTCAGGGAGAGCAATCACCAACTACTGCCATGAGAATCAACTTGGGAAAAAATTAATTTAATTTATTACCAATCTAATCACAGTAGCATAACAAGAAATGAAAACATATCTTAATACACCTCCCCCTCACCCCTCCCTTCTTCCCAGGCTCAATTTCACTGCCATTTTTCTCTCACTCTCTCCCTCAGTGGCACAGGGGACAGGGAATGGGGTCTGTGATCAGCTTGTCACACATTGTTTCTGCTGCTCCTTCCTCTGCAGCAGCGACTCCTCACACTCCTGTGGCCCAGCATGGGGTCACTCTGATGGGAAGCAGACTTCCAGCTGCTCCAGAGTCCTTCTCATGGGCTGCAGCTCTTCACAAACTTCATTTACCAAGGTGCCTCAGCCTGGGTGTGCCACGGGTCACAAACCCAGCAAAGATGCTCCAGACTGGGCTCCTCTCTGCCGGTCCTGCCAGGACGCTGCTCCAGTGGGGGCTCCCATGGGGACCCAGCCTCCCTTGGGCACATCCTGCTCCTCCCGGGCTGCCCAGGACCCCCAGGTGCTGCAGGGCGCAGCTCCCAGGCCATGGGCAGCACCAGGGGAGCCTCCTGCCCCTCTCCTGTGCCGAGCTGGCTGCCTGCAGGGCTGCTGCTCTCGCATATTCTCACTCCCCTCTCCTGTGCTGCTGTTTCTTTTGTGCGGTGGCTGCTCCTCCTTCCTAAACTCTTTCTCTCAGAGGAGCTGCCAGCGCTGCAGGGCTCAGCCTTGGCCAGGGCAGGTCCATCCTGGAGCCGGCTGGCTTTGGCTCTGTCGGATTTGGGGATTTTCTCTGGCGCCTCCTCAAAGAAGCCGCCTCAAGGACCTCCCCTAAATCACCAAAATCTGGCCACACAAACCCAATAAAACACATCAAGTTTCAGTGCTGTGATGTATTAAATTATTACAATTACTGCTCCATTGATGCAGCAATTGCCATAATTGCTGCATTGGTTCTCAGGTCTGCAGAAATTGAGTCTGACTTCTGATAGATGAAATATTTGATCCTGCAACATCTGCCTGATCAGCATACAGTGTTTTTCAATAGGGAGCTCTCATAGAAGAGTTTGTAAACAACATTTATAAAATACAGATGCTCTTGGTTGCAGATGCATTGAAGGAAGCTTAATAGCAGTTTGGATAAGTGGTTGTGAACTTCCAAGATGATTTATCACCAGTAAAAAACAACTCATTTTGTAAAACATATCCTATTAAAGAAGCATTAAATGAAAAGCAGAGCTAGAGAAATTGTCTTCTCTAGAGTTCTGTGGGGATTCTTTCTTTCTTTCTTTGTCATTATCAACAATACAAACTTGGGCAACAAAATAGCTTTTTTTGATGATGAATTTCATATTTATTTTGAAAAGCAGCATGGATGGGTAAAATAAATTCCTTTAAAAACCCCAAGACTGGAATTCATAGCTATGCATGGTTTAAAAAAAAATGAAGCAGCAGAATATTCTTTTAAGTCAGGATGAATGCATACATATGTATTCCCTTCTGCACAACTGACTGAACTTCACTTTCAAAATGTCAAAGATAAATATCCTTCAAATGGTTCTATTAAAACTGTGATAACCATAGTAACTATATGTCCTTTGCTTATACCTTTGGTTTTTTTTCCTTTTTGGTGCATATTCTTTGCAACAATGCTGCTATGACAGGTTAAAAAAAGCAAGTCCTACCTAATTAATTATTTGAATGTGGATGTTGACAGCCTTCCTATGTTATGAAATTTTGTTTGGTAATTTAAAGATCTGTTTATGGATATGAAACAAGAACAGGCCATTATGAAAATACAGTACCACCTGCTGCACTCATCAGGATAGAGAGGCTGTTACCTACTGTTTATTACTTCTTTTCCCCAAGTAATTATTTGCATCAGAAGAGGGGAGAGTAAGGTCCCCTCCAGCTCTGGATAGTCTATGATTCTATGCTTAAATTAAGTCAAAGATAATTAAGAGATCCAGCTACACAACCTCGAATTACTATCAATACTAATGGATTTTATACAGCTAAATCCCACTGACATCTGGAAAAAAAAATCTCAGTGCTTAAACTAATGCAAAGTGTTGCGGTAGTATTGTTAACTACTAAGAAGGGAACATAGATTTAGGTCTTTTTCAACAATATCAAGTACAATCTCAGGGAAAAGGCAGCTTTGCTAGGGAGTGCTGAGCTCAGGACAGCTGTGTAGCACTGTGGTTACAGAACCATGCTGTCATCACAACAAAACACAGGGTCTGGACACAACCTCACCCCTAAACGGGCTCTGACTTTAACACAGTCTGATAATCTCACTTCTGTCTGTCTTTGGTTACAATTATATCCATCATTTCTATTGGTGGGGTTCTAGTTCTATTTCTGTTGTGGGGTGGTTTTTTTACCATTTTCTATAACACTTCATTCAGCTCTATCTAAGTTAACTATAAATTCTTAATTGGAATAATCTGGTAAAATGTACTCCCATTTCCCACCTCTCTTCTCATAGGAAGCTCAGTGAACATGTCAGCTACAGAATAAAGAACTGTGGTACAGCTTTCACTAGGTGGTTCTTACTGGAAGTAAAAAAGCTACTGATGAATTTGAGATCAATTCCTAAAGCTGTCCTTCCATATTGCTGATATTTCAATACAATGTAACTCACACCTTCCAATTCCTTCACTCTTTGTGGGCAGAAATGAGGCAGTATGGCTTTTGGATTTGGCATGGGTTTCAGTCCAAGATGTCTCTGCCCTTCAGTGCCTGAAGTTCTGGAAACAGAAATTTCCATGCATGCAACCATAAGAAAATCATTTGGATTAAACAGAATAAAAAATATCTTACATAAACATTAGGGGGCTTAAACCTATATTTGGGGCTAAATTTACTCACATCCTATGCCTTCTGTGAACCTATTCATTGTGAATGCAAATGGGCAATATGGAATCTTTGGCAAAGCGTTCTTGCTTCATTCACTTGCAGCATTTCCATCACAAGAAAAACAAGAAATGAAATAATAAAAAAAAAAACTTACAGTGAAGAAACTCAGCCTGGCTCAAAATGATCTTCCTGAGCCTGTGTCAAGATGATGAGCTTATATATTTTTCTACATATTTTGTTTTAAGGCACCATACTGGGATGTTACAGAGAGTTAATGATTTCAGGGAAGGATTAAGAGAATGGTCAGGGAAATTCATAAGCTGCTTTGGTACTGTCAAAAGGAAAAATGGCAATATTATCTGTTCAAGGGCTTTCCTGATTCATGTGACAGATTATCCTTAAAGGCTGAACAATGCTTTGGTGACTTCCTTCTTGAGTTTGAAATGTAAAATCTCCCAATTTGCAAGCTTTGGGAAACATAGTCAGTTAAATCAACTCATGTTTTTAGATATCTATAAATTCCTTTCATTCTACTGCAGAGCACTTGTAAATGGTGCACCATCCTTCCCACACTTATCTAGCATTTAGTACCACATTCCCCATCCAATCAGAAATAAAGATGTTATGGATATTTTCCTCCTTTAAACATTATTCTTGTGGCTAATAATGCACCTCTCTGATTTACTTGTCCTCATAAAATAATGAAGAATGACCCAAGATCTCAATTTTTTAGCTGTGTTATGCAAACAAATTTTCATTGATTTCTGAGAAGGGACAATATTTTGCAGTAAGCTGTCATGAAATCATATCCACTTAGAAGACAGGTTTGGAGTTATGTTATATGTCACAAAAACAAAACAAAACAAAACAAAAAAAATAAAAATAAACCAAACTGCTTTTACTTTCAATATTGAAGTGGAAAGGTTTTTCCACATAAATATTTTTTGGTAAATATTTAGACATTAATCTCACCATTTTTATGATTTTTTTCAGCACAAAAATTATAAATTTGAATCAGTCTATACTTATAGAGAATTTATTCAATCTTACATGCTCTAAATTAAAGAGATTTTATTATGTCACTGGATTAAATTTTCCAGTGACTACCAATAATTACTATCACTTAAATAAGTGGTTTGTTGGTTGTGGGGCTTTTTTACCAATTTTAATTTCTCTGAGTGTCCCTTGATGTCAGCTCTTCTTTGTTGCACTTCTTGTTTCAAAGGGTAAGTTTCACTGATTATTAAGTTCGTGCTTTTTTCAGTTTTGCCTTCCTCAATCTTCATATGCAGGTCATCAATAAATGTCTCAAGCATTTGAACTGAACTCTTCTTTTAATAAAGTTTGTTTAGTGAGGGGTTTTTATGCTTCCTCCCCCTCTGATTTTTGGATTTATTTTACATAATGTATAAAGGCTAATCGGTGCTCTGTGAACTTTTCAAGGAATCTTCTGTCACTCATGCTCTAACAGTATATTTGCAGGCATAAAAATTAATCAAATTTCCCTGTAGTTAATTTAAGCTAACTTCATTTCTTTCCTATTACCAAGCTCTCTCTTCCTACAGGTTTCAGGGTAGACTGAGACATAAACACTCACCACCTTTAATAGGAACTTGGACATTTTTCCTGAGCTTGACTGTGAGAGGTGGGAGGGGCTGCATGTCAGGTGCAAAACAGTAATTTAATTCCTTGTGCTTTTTTAAGAGTTTAAGGGGATGAGCTCCTTATCTAAAGAAAAAAAATGAGACTTGTTTAGTGGTTGTTGCACTCTGTGTGCCTTTCAACAGATTCCTGCAGAGGCTGCACAGCAAGAGGTCCTGGATTCTTACTTCATGATGGTTAGCCCACAGTGTTGAGAATTTTATTTAGTTTAATGCTTTACCTAATTTTTAGTTCCTGAGTGATCACAAGAGCCTCTCTTTATGCATACAGATCCTCTGCAGGCAAATCAGCTTTATTCCACCTTCTATTTGTGACTCGGACTGACAATTCTGAGCCTAATCCACAAAGAAAACTGTCAGAGGCATTATAAATTAACAAGTACATGGTCCTTCCACTTCCAAGCACATAATCCTAAAAGAAGGGTCTTGAATTTTCAAATCAATATGCACCTTTAGTTACCAAAAACTCCATTTTCCTAACAATTCTGTAAATATATCAGGCTATGGTGATTGCAATTACAAAAAATTTTGTTGTCTTGCTGGGTTACATGTACACACATCCATACAGAAGTGGGACTTGAAGCCTAGCTCTCTGACAAGGGGAAAGGCTGTGCTACGGATACATGAAATATCCTCTGTTTAATAGAAAATAGAGAGCATGAAGACCTAGGAAAGCAGAGTTTGCTTCATATTAAATACAAAGCTCTGTTACCACAGCAATGTTAATTAGTGGGAAATAAGAAGGATCCTTTGATGTATGCATTTTAGTTCAAATTACTTCAGTGTGTTCCAAAATCAGCTTTAAGAGATGTTGGGAAAATATAAAGGCAAGTGGGTAAAACAAACTGTAGCTGCAATTTGGTACTTAGTATTTTGATGTATTTACACCTGGGTAGCTTTTGGCAGCCTATTTTATTTTGCAGATGACTTTCTGAGTCCATCTTTGTAGGAGTGGGTTCTAATGAGTCAGGCCATTAACAACAAATCTCAGGTAGCAAGAACAAGGCAGCAGCAGTGTTTGTGCTCATTGCTCAAACCCTTCCGGGTGTTACACTGTGAAGGAACAAAGACAGACAAGGTCAGATCTAAACATAAACTCCTTTGTGAAACGTTATTTGTGCACAGTACATTCCTCATTAATCTATTTCAAATGCCTACCATATTTACATATTAATGCAACATCTCATGTATATTGTCCAACCATTTTCTCCTTTTTTGCTGCTACAAAGCTAAAAAAGTAAAAGCAGTAAGAGAAAGATCAGATTCATACATAAATGTTATCCCCCAAAGGAAATCAACATGTATTTTGTTCATATACTAACAATATTTATTAATGTATCAGTAAACTCTACCAATATTTCATTAACTATTCAGTCCCCCCAGTAGTGACTGAAAAGAACAGGACAAGGTCTTCCTTTCCCCTCCTGTTTTTCATTTATACCTCCTCCCCCCACAGGATGTTTTTGCAGCATAAATCTCATACTTTGGTTGAGCCTTTCTTGCCGTGTTTACATTTTCTAAAAACCTATCTTCAATTCTCTAAAACTGAAAGAGTAACTTTGATAAATGAATATTAATTTATTCCATTTCCATGAAAATCTGAAAACTTACCACAGGAAGGGATGAGGAGAAGATAACAGCAGCAAATTCTAAGCCACATGATTCCACCCACAGACCCTCTAAAGCAAAAAGCTTCTCCTGGTAACATGACCTGTCAAACACCAAGATGTGAACTGTAAGCAACTTTTCCCCTATTACCAGAAGAGTTATTTTCAATTACTAGTTTCACCATTTAAATTCTCCACATGTTTTCACCAGCAATTCTTTACTATTTCACACCCTTTTCAAATTCACATCTATAGAGCTAAATGAAAAAAAATCCAAACCACATTAAAAACCCCCATCTATCCAAATCAAGACTTTGCCCTTGGTTTTCTGTTATTAATTATTTGGTTTCACCATGCAATATGTTTCAGGACATGGGTATATTTCTAGACATCCATGTTGTAAAAGTATGTTCTCTTCTGCTTTTTTTTAATTATTAGGAAAAGTTATGTAGTTACTAACATTTTATATATTAAGAATAGGAAGTTACCAGACAAGGCATTACCAACCTGGAGACATTGGAGGATGTCTCTGGACATCCTTCAACATTCATCTCCACAAGTCTGTCAGATGTCCAGGATCCTCCCCCACTTCCAAGGTCTTTCCTCCAGTCCAGACCTTCACCTTCCTTCCCAAGCTCCAAGCCCCTGAATGTCCCAACCAGTTCAAATCCAGAAACACAAGTGATCAAGTTCCTAACTGCCAGATTTGTGTTTCACCTCTTGGTTACCTGGAGGTTTCAGTTCATGGCACTTTTGTTTAGCCCAGGTGTTATCCAAGCCTGCACGTGACTTTCACCAACTGCAGCTTGCAAGTAGCACCTGTTTGAAATTTCAAAAGCTTAGTTTCAGACATTCACCCACATAACACAATTATGTGCCACACAGTTTAAGTTATTTCCACCTACACTAGCTCTGGGGGGAGGTTTCTACCTTGGCTCCTTCTATTCAGACTTTTAGCAGAATGAACTTCATTTAGTCAAAAAAGTGCATTTCAAGTTGTTTGGATTTGTGAGAACTTTCCTTCTAGTTCACAAACTTCAGGCAGCATTTCAGAATTTATCCACTTCAGCCATTGGTACTTTTGTGTTCCCATTCCAGAGTTTGCTTTGGCACTGGTCATTTGGAAGCCTTGAAAGCCCTTTTGTGGGTAAGTGTTTAAATCAGTGTTTAGAAGAATAAAGAAAACAAATATAATTTATGTCTGCTTTACCTTCACCAGTTGTTTCACTGCTTATTTCTCAAAGAATAGGAAGTGTCCATCCTTACTTAAGAGCCACACTCTCTTCTAAGAAATGTCAGTGTAAACCCTCAACTTACCCTGACTGCACTCACTGAGGATATTAGCTGTTGTAGCCATTAAAATTCTATTTATTGTATTAAACTTTAGACCTAAACCCTTCCTTCTCTATATAAGTCTGTGGAAAGCATCAGCACTGCCACCCTTTCCTATCATGTCCCTGGGCACATTCCTATCAGTCTCTGCTCCTCCCAGGACATTGCAATGACTGCTCAACTTCACATTCTGTAGAGCTGATGAGAAGCCTAATAAATGCTCCTTTTCTTCTGAAGACTATTAAGGAAAGCTGAACATTTAGCTAGTGTCTTTTTAATCTCATTTTCACGAGTTAGACTACTAAATCAAAGAACCGCATATGGAATTTTTTTTTCATCCATTCCAAGAGTTGTTTTAACTGAACTTCCACTTTGGAGTATCCGGGTTACTGAAACATCAAGCTTCCCCCACTTCAAAATTAAATAGTGAAAAAACTGTCCTTCCTGATATTCTGGAACAGGGAGCAGATTGAGCCTGTAAGTCGTTCCTCTTTTAATGTCAAGCTTTACCTTGAGTTTGCCAGGACCTCTCTCCTGCTGGCTATGCCATCCCCCCACTTTGTTGACAGATTAACACATGCTGCAAAAATCATACTCCAGGTTTTAACAGTTTCTGCAATTAATCTTGAATGAATTCTCATGGGCTTCCCTTCTTCTTTGCCAGTCTCAATCACATTTGGTGTTGCTTTTTTTTTTTACTTTCTCACTTTTCTTTCTCTTCTTTCATTGCATTTCATCTGAGTTGTTTTTCATCCTCCTTCATTTACATTTCTCAGTCTCATTCAGATCTCAAAAACTCTTCATATGGAGTTCTCACAGATGTCACTTTTATTGAGCTGAAAAGCAGTGAAGATAGGTGAATTTCCACTTATACTCTCTCTGCAGTATATATTCAAAATTTTGTTTTGAGTAAATAACAAATAAGCTTCTGCTATAAATCACTAAACCTAAGTGAATATTGTGACTTTACTGCGATTATACAAACACCATACACATTAAGCTTTTGCCAGGAGAAAAGTTAAACTGAGAGGAAATTTACTTGGCTTAGCTTCAGTCTAATAGTCCATTATGGGCAAGCAGTGGGAACTGCCAAAACTCAGAGCCTGGCCATGTATTTTGAAAATATTATGGCTTGAGAGGTGACCAGAGAGTAGCAGAATATTTATTTTAGCTACAAGAAATCACTCTTGTTAATAAAGAACCAAAGAAAGATAGAACTCATAAGAAAGAACCAAAAAGAACTTCCATGTTAAAGCAGTATCTCTACCCAAAACCACACAAGTTTTGCCTACTTGTGTCAACTTAATTGGTAAAAAAATAAATTTAACTAAGAATAAAAATTAATACAGGCACAAAGAAAATTTAATTTTTAATTTTAATGAGAAAATGGTAAAATAGATGCATAGAGAGAAGGTCTGAAAGGCGTGGGCAAGACTTTGAGGCATTGGTAAAAAAGCAGAACAAGAGGTGGAAGGACTGGATTTTAGACAACCTGTGTAATTAGCTGTCTAGGAGGACACCCTTATCTATACTACTGTATTTTTATTTCTCTGTTATTTATGATAAAACACATTTTCTAATAAGCTTAAGGATAAGACCTTAAATCAATAAGAATGGGCATAACCAGTGGAAGAGTTTCTACAGGGAAGAAGAAAAATGTAAAGGGACTGAGAGTCACCACAATTACAGATAACATAGATGAGCAGGAAGGAATTAATAATTACTCCTAAAAGGGTAACTTGTAATATTGGATACGTGGTGAGAAAAGAGAAGGGGGCAATACTTCTGCAGAAAACGAGGTCTCAGAAAATGAGGTGTCCCTACATCTGCCAAGTTAGACTTGTCATGGCAAAAATAAAACTGTTAAAAACGTGGGAGAGTAAGTCAGCAATAAGAATATGAGTGAAAAACGAGATAATTCAAGGGAGAGCAATTAGTCTCTCAGTAAGAAATCACTGGAGCTGTGGCCAAAGGCAGAGCTGCTGGGGAGCTCAACAAGGCAGGACAAACCTGGGACATGGCAAAGTCTGATGGAGAGGGAGAAAGGGTACAGAATGTTTTATGTTTTGTTTTTATTATTTAGTACCCAAACAGGGAGAAATTTCAGAGAAAAAAACTTTGCAACTTTGATTAATACTGTTGTTTTAAGTGAAGTGTTGGTTGTTTCACAAACTGTCTGCAAAACACTGGAAACATGAACAGAATCCTTAAAGCAGATCTTCCAATATTAGTCACTTTATCTGCCATCTGTTAGGAACCACAACTGCCAGTTCATTTAGTTTTTTACAAGCTGACCCTAAAATAACTCACTGTAAAATTGTAATATTTTTCTCACTTCCTGTAAGGAAATGACATCCTAACTTCTTTGAACTAAAGGATGAAATGGCTTGTAAAATATCAAGATGGCCTTAATAAGTATGCACTAGCTCATTCAACTGATGTGCCATGAAGCTGGAGGAACCTTTAATATTCCATTAATTTCACTGTAAAAAGCAGTTCCATGAACAGAAGTAAGTTCCCAGACAATGAAGGAATCTTCATGCTCATTATTTTTTTTATTGAAGTAGACAGAGGCTTGACAAAGAACTACATTACTTGCAGCTACGAGAATAAATTCACTGGACATCCAATATAGCATCACACTAGGTACAAATATATCTACTAGCTGAGTTTTCAGTGGATTATAATACAGCAATAACCACATGTCAGAATAAATTAACATGCAACATCAGGATATTCATGTTGCTTAAACAAAAGTAAAAGGACAAAAGGAGTTAGTAGGTACATTTAAATTAAGAAAATGACAATGGAAAAATAAATAAAATTACAAACTCCATGGGTATGCTTTGTATGTACAAAAGAGTGAAAAATCCTACTGACTTCTGTGTCTGCTGGAGAAGATATGCAAGGCTGTACTCACCTACTCAAGCAATATGAAGAAAAGAGAAAACACAATGGTGAGGGAAGAGCTCAGCAAGGGGTTTCCAGTCCTATTTGCAGTATGCATAACTATTATTTGAGAAAGGCCCAGCCAAGCACATTTACAGATTAGAAAAATGAGTGGCATCAGCAGACTGCCCTGGTGCTGCAGAGGGGCACAAATGGGGCATTTTCTCTTACATGAGCTCTGGTAACAAAATGTGCCTATCTCTCATGGGGTGTTCACCTGAAAACCTGAATTACTTTCAGGAAGAAAGGGACTATATTCTCATTTCACTAGGGAAGAATCTCTCCCACAGATTTGGTCAAGATTATGAATGAGGACCCTACTCCATAATAAAATTTTCATTATCATAGAAGTGGGAATTTAAGAGGAATTACACATATTTAAGAAACAGTTGAGCTTTATCAAAAGGCATTGAAAAATACCTCCATAAACAACGTGAAGTCTTAAATACACATGCAGTACATAAAGTAACTTGCCAATAAAAATATTTACTGAGAATCACCGGGAAGCCAAAGAGAAATTCACTTGAATTAAGATAATGCCTCTGGCTACTAACAGCAAATATTTCAGTTCTGTCTGTGTCAGCATCCAGGGCAGGTCAGATATAGTGCCAGAACCATTAGTTGCCCTTAAGAAACTGAAATACTCCAGAAAACAGAAAATCCCACTGTCTGCATAGACCCAGGTTGGTAAAATAGTGTGTTTCAGTTATGCATCTTCAGATATGCATCTTTTGGTTTGGAAACAAACCAAAAGTTTGGAAAAGATACCACGTTGTCCATTTTGTGACATTGGTTTTGCAATAAGATGGTTAAAGCAGTTACATTGAACTGTGAACTCAAAGCCAGTGAACTCAAATCTGTGGCCAGTACTTAAAAACAAAGGTAAGTTAATTTTTCACAGACTTAAGACTTCCTTTACATAAAGTGATTTCAGTTTTAGAATCACAGAACAATTCTGGTTGGGAGACATCTCAGGAAATCAAGGTCATTCTCCCACTAAAAAAAGTCAAGTGAGTTGGCCAAGGCTGGATGCCAAGGCTGAGCCTCTCCATCTGTCATGCGTTGGCACTGGTGCAGTGCCAGTACACCTATGAAAAGATATTTTTCTCAAATGGTTGCTGTGAGATGTGACCAGAGACAGAGCAGAGCAGGCTCAAACATAGAACTAAAGAAAAAAAACTTTATTAACTTACACTATAATAAAAGGAACACAAAAATTTCAAAATTAAAACCTTCCAAAACTTTCTTCCTCCTCCCACCCAATTTCCACCAAAACACAGTGAGACAAAACCTTGGATTCTCAATCAAGCTACCACCTCTCAGATAATCAATTATTAGTTCATCAAAGGAGAGAAGAGCCTCTCTTGTACAATAGCTTTCCAAGGGAAGCACAGCTGAAACCTCTTATGTTTCCATGTCAGACATGGCACCACCCGGAAAAATCTGCCATCGTGACATCCTCCTTCCCTGTACAGTGCTCTCACCACCCTGCATGGACTTAGACTTCTCACAGGGTTCCTTAAGGATGCTTTGCCAAGGACCAAAGAACAACAGTTTCTCATTTTTTGGACAACAGTCCCCCCTGTTTTCTCCTCCCCTGGGGCTAAGGGTCTTAAGAACAGAGATCTTCCTCTTCTAGACAAAGGGCACCACCACACCCTCCTCATCTTTCTCTGTTCACTTCACTCCTGCACTGGCAATCACTGCAGCAGGTCACTCTCTTGGCTCAAACCATTGCATCCCCCTAAATGCAGTCTCTGTGTTACAGGAAAATTGGTTCAGGCTAGACAAGAAAAAGTCCAGCCAAAGGCCACTCCATCATCTCCTCCCACCTAGGATTCTGTCTCATCTTCTTCTGACATCTCAGGCCCCAGACTGTCTCTCTTTCAGATCAAGGAGCAGCCGGCTGCCCAGGACTCCCAGAGCTGGGCACCTTCCCCCCTCCTTCCCTTTCTCCTCTGCCCATGTACTGTGAGCACGATATCAAATTTCGAGGGGCACAGGCTCTCTGTCTCTCTCTCTGGGGGACTGCCCGGGACATCTCAGTGCTTCTCTGTCGGAGTCCAGGACATCCCTCTGGCTGCCCTGGTTGTCTCAAGACCCTGGCAGGGTCTCAGAGACCCTGGCATGAAGTCAAAAACACCTGTGGCTTCGATTTTAGCCCGTGTAAAACTGACAAGTTTATATGAGGAACTACGAGCCACAAGGGTTTGAGTAGTGTGATATTGGAATTAACACAGGGTGGAAAAGTAGAATTTTGGGGTTTTCAGAATGTGATTCAGGGGGCACAAGATGGAGGAATTTGGAATTGTCGTAGCCTTCTTCTCCTTCCTCTTGTCCTCCATGTCTTGGTGTGATGGTGACCCTTTTCTATTGGTTTAAGGTAGCGACACACTGTCTAACATAGATGTTAGATATTGGCACATTATTATAAACAGTCTGTATGTAACTGTTGATATAAAAGGTATACACCACCCGACAGGGCAGGCAGAATGCCATGGCCTCCTTGCTAGCCAGAGCTCGGCAGGTCAGAGAGAGAATGTTATAGATAAGAAAAGATAAACAACCTTGGGAACGCAATCGGACGCATTCCAGACTCCTTCCTTGGCTGTGGAGGGCTAGGGAGAAAAGACTCTTTACGATCTTGGGGTCACCTCAATTTTCTGAACCCCAAGACATCGACATTTCTCCACCTCTCTGTCCTGCAGGGGCCAGCCCTGCCCAGGCTGCATGGATTCTGCTCCCCAACCCTGCCCGTGGCTGGGCAGGGGAGGTCTGAACTCTTCACTGACAGGAGCAAAAGGAAGAGTTCCCCATGGTGTTCTCTGCTTTTAACCCCCTGTGTTTTCAGAGGCATTTCCATTATCTTCAGTGGTTACACCAGGTGTCAATATTCAAATCTGACCACTGATTGGTTTGGCTATAACTTCCTGAGAAAACTCACTTCCTTGTCAACCTATGACACCATCTCTTCTCAGCTGGATGGGAACAGAGCAAACGTAATTAAAGACTCAGGGGTTGAGGCAAGTACAGGGAGAGATCACTCAGCTATCACCACCATGGGTAAAACTGGTTTCTTTGGGGAAAATTAGTTTATCACCAATCAAATCAGAGCAGGATAATAAATAAAACCAAATGTTAAAACACCTTCTCTCCATCCCTTCTCTCTTCCCAGGCTAAGAAAGTCTAAGAAAACTTAGAAGCAGCAAACATTACTCTACCTCCTGGAAACAGCAGCACATTTTCCCCGTGTCTGTGAGTGTGTGGCCCTTGAGGGGTCTCTGCAATAGTCACCACTGCTCCCCTGCATATGGAGGCTCTCAACAAAATGGTCCCTGCAGCAGCAGTAACACAAGCCCTTCTGCAGCCTGCTCTCCACCTCCCACTTGGCAGAGAAATATAATTTTCTGTTCACATTCAAAAGGAAGAAAGCAACTTTGAACACTGTCTCTCTCTCTCTCCAGCTGTGACATGGGGATAGAGCTCTTCCCAGCCACCAGAAACTCAAACATAAAGACAGCAGATGTGAAGGAAAATGCAGTTCTTAAAAACAGAAGCCACATCCCTAGCTGAAAGAGAAAGCAAGTCCCCAGCTCCCCAGTGACGTAAAATGATCTCCCCTGTGTACGAAGATTTTGGACAATAATTCAAACAAACAAAAGCACAAATATTTGCCATTTGCTTCTACATTATGGTGACAACAAAGATATAATCCGTATACACAGATATGCAGAATATCCAGTTTTGCATTTATTATAGTGTCTGCTTTGTTCCTAGGCTGGATTCTCTACCACTGGTTTATTGCTCTGATGCCCTGCAGCACAAAAGTTGAAATTATCCCAGGATGAAAATCTGTCATAATGTTTTTATTTTTATTATCCTAGACAAATTTGATTCTCTGTAAACTTATGTAGTCTTGTCAGTACCCCTATGAAGTATGTCACTATTATTTATAGAATTGATTTAAGTCAAGGATGATTTTGTGATGCCCTCAGGCTGATTACTTTCCACCATGACAATACTCTCTTCCTATAGAGTTGCTTTAACTTTCAGAATTTGCATGTTACCATTATTCCCTTCCTGGTTTATTATTTTTGAATTTGACAAGACAAATCCTATGCTTCTCCACTCCATGTCTTCTCCCACTTGAGTTTTATTTTCAAGAATTTCCTTTCTTCCTCTTTCATGCATTATGTTGGTTACCTTTGTGTTTGTGTACTTGCACTGGCTTTGAAGAGAAAAATTACTGTGAAAATCCCTGTATCATTTCATAATTTTTTTCTTTTTTTATATCTCAGCCTGGATTATAGTATTCATTTTTGTCTTTTAGGGAGTCTTTGGATTATGTTTCAGTGGAAATGCTTTTCATGGGAAGTGTCTCCTTTTGAAAATGAATCAGCATGTACAAATTCATATGTTTTTACTCCTTAGGAGCACACATTAAGGGAATGTAGGTTAAGCTTTAGATCCAAACTAGTCTCTGCAGGACTATAATTTGCTGAGATAAACAGAAAGAAGGAAAGGCAAACCAACAGGGGCATCCCAGATTTAACATCCCTTCTGTTCTGGCTGAGATACATTTGACTCTGTCACTTGCAGATATGCTTTGCTGCCACAGTAATCTAAACCAGCACAGAAATCTCTTAATCACTACAACATTGTCAGTCTTGTCTAAAGCTATAAACATGCAGCTCAGCAGAGTCTGAAATTTGTAAATATTCCAGACAAATGTGCATTGTCCAATAGTGTAATCTGTCTTCTGTGAAATATATTTATAAAATTACGTGTTTATAAGAACATTCGAGGAACTCATAAATGTCACACAAAGACAAAAATGATGAAAATCTTTTATAAGTGTTTCATGAAGGCTAACAAAACCTTTCGTTACAAAGAGAATGCTAAAAATTTTTTTAATTGTCTTTGAAAATGGCCCCCAAAAATAATGTATTTGTTCTTACCTGCAGTCACTACTCAGGTAAGTGCTGCTTGGTACCTCCAGCAGATTTTTGGACTATGTTGGATTGGGCCACCAGCCAGCCTTGAAAATGTCTCTCATTCACTTGCATTTGTTTTTAGGCCAATAAGCTATGATTAGCTTTTCATCATCATAATTAATGTAGTATGGATTAATTAGTTGATTTAGGCACCTGAGAGGAAATGTTTCATTTGACTGCAGAATATGCACAGCAAATCTCATCTCCAGAGACTTTTTGTATTTAACACTCATATTGGTTTCTATAAATTTTTTTGACATCCCTTTCAAGAAAACAAATCTTAGAGGAAAAAGTCATTTCAGCAGACAGAAGCACAAGAGAAGAAAGTGCATAAGCTTCCTTCATTGAAAAAGCAACCTGAAAAGAAATATGCAGAAAAGGAGGGCACCAACCTGTGCATTCTGCAAGTTTCCAGTAAGATTTAGCAACAAGTCACCCCAAAGCACAGTTTGGTATGAGGACAGAAACTGAAGCCTCTCTTGCCGACTCATTCCAGTGTTTGACTTGCCTCACAATAAAATAATTATTTTCTCAGATCCACAAAGAATTTTACATGTTTCATTCTGTGCCCATTGCCTCTTGTGCTGCCAGTGGGCACCTCTGAGAGGAACCTGGACCCTTCTTCCCTACAGGCCCCATGAAATAGATATCAACATTGACAAGATCCACACAGAGACTTCTCCAGACAAAACAACCCCAGGTCTCAGCCCTATGCTGAAATGCTCTGTGACCAAAACTATTTACAATTAATAAAATTAAAACAAATTATCAGCCTAATCAAGCCTACGATTGAATACTTGTGAGATAAGGTGCCAGGACTCCCTAAATACAAACTGTTTTCAGAGAGCAGGGTGTTCCCAAAGAAGAAGCAAACAATCCTTTAGCCAAAAAATGCCATTATCCCAAAGAAAATATAAATCACAATGATAAATAACCAAATCTATTTCAAAGATATTCTTCTTTTAAGACTACTTTGTGATTGTTTCCCTCGGATTTAAAAGAAATATGTTTTCCTTTGAAATGCCCTCCAGAAAGGAATGAGATTTTAGGAAGCACCAGCATACAATCTCACTCCAAACCTCACATCCAGAGAGGCCAGGAGGTTCCACAGCAGCAGCTGGGAAAATTTACTTCACAGGTGTACCCTGGATCCAAAGAAAGAAGTTAATGCAAATGAAGCCAATGTTTATGAGGATTTTTTCTAACATGCAAAATGACACTGTGTGGTACAGACCTTCCTACCCCTTGCTTACGGTTTTATCCTTGCTCAAAAGAAGAAATTTCAAAGCAAAAGAGTGTATCCTACAGTATCCTTTGTGTGTTTCCCAGAATTAGGGGTAAAAAGAGGTTTCTGTAACACTGAGAGAAAGGCTTTTATAAATAAAAGAACATGGTATCTTACTTAAATAATTTATCACACATAACCAAATACAGATGTTTCCATTTACCATGACTACTTTTTTTTCTTCAGAAATAATACAAAAGTAATGCCATTTTGAAAATAAAATTGCATCTTGACAAAACTTTGTGCAGTATTGTATTCGATCTCAGGCATATGATACCTACCTAGTAATTCCTTTGTAAATTTATGGCAATTATTCCTTAGAAACTTCTTTAACATTTAGAGTTTTTCCTTGACACATGCAAAATAAATGCACTTTCTAAAAATGTGCTTTCTGCAAAGCATAAACAGCCATGGAATTACTTTGCAAAAAGACTGCAATTATCATTTAATCATGTTTAATTGTATGGGTAATGTACCTCGAGCAAGTGTTAGAGAAACTGAGAAACAGATACTTCTTTACAGTTACAAAAGTGGTATTTAATCCAAGAGAATATTGTCTGTCACGTAGCACTGCACTGCTATCACACCCAGAGGCATCAGACTGATTTTATTAATCAGAAAGCAGCTTGAGCTTTCTGGCTTTTACCTCCTGACACTCCTAGCTGGGACGAGGCCTGTGGTTTACAAATCTACAAGAAAACAAAAATATGGGAGCTGTGTCATAAAAATGCAATAAATGCAATTTGTATCTTCTGTTTCGAGTTCCAGTGTTGCTTATCTACATATAAACTTTCTCTTTTTTTTTTTTGTTGCTTTTTTTTTAAATTATGTACTAAATGAATAAAAATCCTCATAAAAGCATGCCCATGACTCCCTTAGGACCTAACACCACCTCTTTATGATATTATCAGTACCAAGTCTTCTGTATAACACACAGAAGGGTTGAGGATAGATCTCTTCTCTCCTCCAAAGGTTTTACAAACCAGATCTGTGCTGCTTTTTTGGAATATCTTCTCCACAGCACTCAGCTTTCTTCCCTAGGGGAAGGGGTCTGGCAATCTGAGAATCAAGACTTGCATTTCACAGCAGTCAGGGTAGGAACAGAGTTGATTTATGTCAGGCCAGAGCTCTGGGCAGGCCTGGCTATGCTAAACAGGAGAGCAGATTAATTTTCAGAAGCTTGCTGCAAACAGTCTGCAGTAATTTATGGGGGTCTTACCAATCACTAAATCACTTATTTGACTTTGTAGAATAAACATTAGTACATTTTTCCTTTTACTTGCTTTTTTTCTTCTCATCCGTAATATACTAGCTAAGCCCCAGGGCTAGAATACTGTCAATATTTGTAAAACATTTGCTACATAAGAAGCAATTCCTGCAGATATTACCTAAGAAATCATCTGAATGTTTTTGTAATACAAATGAGGAGAATCCTGTAGATAATATGAGGTGGACAGTCTTCTGTTTCAATGTGGGAAAACAATGACTTATGTAAAGATCTTTGGCCTTCTTAATAGTGCCCAATTCAGACATAAGCTGAAGAGCAAAGGTGAAAAATTACTCTAGATACTTCTATTTTTAAAAAATCACCACATATTACTGAAAAGATCAAAAGCTATTAAGCTGTTATTTCTCCAGCTGTACACTAATATAAGCTACTTTAAGTTTGCTCCTTATGAAGCCTGAGGGACCATGACCAGTGGCCAAGGTTTCCTTTAATTTTTTTGCATAGTCCTCTGGACTAGATTTTATCTGTCCACCCAAAGGCAGCCCTGTCTACAAAAGGGGTCAAGGATTCCCCCAGCAGGGCATTAGGCACAGCTCCAGTCCCTGTGTTTGCCAGCTACAACATTAAGTGAGAGAGAAAGTGAGATAAAACAGCAGGTGTCAAGTAGAAATTGCTTTCCAGGTCTAAGAATAGACAAGTTGATGGTTCCACTGAAATAAATCAAAGCTTTTTTACTAACCTCAGCACAAGTTCTGTTATTTAAATCTTGTTCAGCCCAGGACACCAGCCCCTTTGGCCTCAATATCACCAAAATAAATGATAGAATAATGTAAAACTAATCACATGAGAAGATCAAGAACACATTTTTAATTAAATGCTGTTTAGTGTCCTATGGTTCAAGAAATAGTTTTTTCTTTTAATGATTTATTTAAAATCTGTTTGATACTGTGCTTCATCTGCTTTTGTTTGCTCTTTTTGATCTTGGGCTATTATTTACCTTACAAACATTTCATGCCTGTCTAGGATTCTCCAGAGCTATGAATCGCACAGCTTTATCTTCCTCAGAGGCACTCATTCTTTCTTTTTTATTGATGTTCGACCTCCTCAGGGTATGTGATCTTTGTCCCTTTATTGATGCCTCATTGCATGCCTTTTTCTCCATAGTCAGGCAGGTTTCTTGAAGATGGTGCAGCACAAAGTCAAAGCAAAACATCTAAAGAACATGGGGACAGACACAGGGCAAAGCATTGGAGTGCAGCTAAAAGGATGCTGGCCCTGCTGAGACAGAGTGGCCTGGCAGCCTGATTAGTGTGTCAAGAGGAAGCAATGAAAAACAAAGAAGAATCAAGTGTTAAGATTGAGTAAAATGTATAGGAAGAAGAAAGAAAACCCCTGGAATAGTGAAAGCTGAAGCAGAACCAAACATACAAAACTAATTAAAGGAAATATTACTAAATGCCTGGTAGTTACATGCCAAAAAATATTCTTGAACATTGCCAATGGACCAAATTCTGTTTAGCTGAGGCTATTGAATTATTTAATTTATAGCAATACATTAAAATCCATCTCCTTGAGTGAAGAGACAGAAGGTCTTTGGCAGGACAAGGCCTTTTAATTGATAGCAGTTATTGTTCCACACATTGGGGCATTACCACATGCCAGCCTGCTGCCACCTCTCTCCTGCATGACCCTCTGACTTTGTTCAGGTCTGAGCTTTAATTGCCAAGCAGACTCTTGTGGGGAGTGTGGCAACCAGGCAAAGGTGAGGGCCTGGCACAAATCCATCTGTCAAATCCCTTGTCAGTGCAAAGCCTTAGGAAGCAATGAAGGACAAGACTCTTGTCTGGACTAAGAGGGTAAATTTAGACATAGTTTTGAAACTCTCAGTTGGATAGTTAAGTCCCCACAGACAGATCTTAAAACATTTGTAAGCAGGAGTGTATGGACATGATTGAAACTCAGTGAGTCAGAGATTTTGCCATTCACTTCAATAGGTTTGGAACTCTTCCCCAGATCTGCCAGGGAGGCTGCAGTAACAGCCAGAGGCACCAAATTCCTTCTCTTACAGAGTCTGAGACTTCCTGCAGAGGAGCAGTCACAGAGCAGGGCTGAGAGGTGCTGAGGAGAGGCCAGCAAGAGGAGAACTCACAGAATTCACAGGATGACTGGGTTGGAAGAGACCTTCAAGATCATCAAGTCCAACCCATGCCCAACACCTCAACTAAACCCTGGCACCCAGTGCCACATCCAGGCTTTGTTAAACACCCAGGGATGGGGACTCCACCACCTCCCCAGGCAGGCCATTTCAGAAGTTTATCACTCTTTCTGTAAAAAGCTTTTTGCTAATATCCAAACTATATTTATTTCCCTTGGTGCAGCTTGAGGCTGTGTCCTCTTGTTCCCCCAGTTGCTGAAGGGTCCTTTGGAGCACAGGGAGGTGGCAGCAGCAGCTGCAGTCTGGAACCAGGGGCATGGGGGGGACACGGGGAGTGGGAGCTGCTGCCCAGCACAAGCCCTGAGTTGTGGCAGCAGCTCAGGCCACATAAATACAATCTCTGCCCACATAAATACAATTTTCCCAGGCATTGTGCTGGGGAAAACCTGTGAGAAAATCAGAGAAAATAATGAGAAACTAGTCTTAATCTACTACACCTAGTACTGTGGCCATGTAGGATGTGTTATAGAGATTTGTTTACCAAAGGGTGGTTTCTTAATTAGCCAATGGTGGTGGTGTTTTTAGTAAAGAACCAATCAAGTACACCTGTAGCGAAATGGGTGTATAAAAGAGAAATGGGTTTCCTAATAATGATATATATAATAAAGAGATTGATCAATCTTCTGTGAATCATGGAGTCAGTGGTAATTATTACCCTGCCAGGGCCTGGTGCAACAACACAGAGTGAGGCACTGTGAGCCACCAGAGGGATGGCAGCAGCCTGCACTTGTCCCTTGGCCAGAGGGACTCGTGTGACGACCTCTGAGGGAGGCAACCCCACGGCTGAACTTCACATTTCCACTGCAGAGTTGGAATGCTGGCTTTTCTACTCTAGAAAGACAAATTCTGCTTGTGACAAATAATTATGGAACCAGAACCAGAACAAATTTATTATTGAAAATAAATTATACTCATAAGAAACTGTTTTCTCTGTAACTTTTTTCTGGGGAGAGGTTTTGTTTGCTTTTGTGTTTGGTTTTGTTGGAGTTGTGGGGTTTTTTTGGTGTTGGAGTTTTTGTTTGTTTTTTTACCATTAAAAATCCAGATTTTATGGACACAGAGAAATTTTTCGTAAATATTACCTACTGTCTGCTTGTCCCATGCAAACAGCTATCACCACAGAAATAATAAATTTAAACATATTTTATAATTATTTTTAAAGGCATGAAAACATTTGCCTAGATTCTCAGTTTAGCTAATCTTCACAATTCTTCTAACAAATGGCGTTTTCGTTGTCTGTAAGATTTAGTGTGTATCATATGAAATGCCAATTATTTATTTTTTACTGACATGCATTAGTAAATAGCATGGAGTAAATACAAATGACTGTGTAACACTATGTACTCAAAAAACTGAACATGTTGTTTTTAAAAACTGATGAATATAAAGGACCTTGAAATGGCAGGTTAGTTTGCAGATCTCATTAGCAGCTCTGAATTTTAACTTCTGTTTTATAACAGCTGCTGTACATTGCTGATAGTTCTTTCACAAAAATAACCTTCGTGGTATCATTTTTACTTGATCTAGTATAATCAGGGATCAAAATCAGACCTATCACAGTTCCCTGAGATCATAGCTGACAGATCAACCCTGCAAAAATTAGTTCAGTGTCATTTCATGTTACCCATTGCAAGGTGTACACAGAGACTTGACCTGGCAGATTGTTGAAAACAGACCTTTTTTCCCTGAATCCATTTACTTAAAAATGTGAAAGTAAACAATTGTTTACTTTCAATTGCAATCCCTGAAAAAAAAATCCTGTAATTGGAAAAATAGGGATGCTTGAAAAAAGTCATGGGGTATTACATTTCTCATACAGGGGACTAGAAATAGATAAGGATTATATTATTAGTGTTTTACTGATACTGGGAAAGAAGTTGGCATAATTAATTGCATTTAAATATTGAATATTGACCAACTGTTTTTATTTTTACACAACAGACAGAAAATCTAGCAAAAAAACCTAAATGATTTTTTAAAGTATTTGACTATCTTCATCTTGAATGACATACAATGAAGTCAAAACAACAGAAATTGCATTGCTGATGTGCACTCTTTGAGCTTCAGGTAGCCAGACCAGTGCTGACCACATCAGGAGACCCCTGGATCTCCCCTCGAACACCTATGGGCAGATTGGAGATTGGACTGAGGTCTAAGTGTGTCAGAAGAGCAGCTGTGAGATGAACAGACAGCACTCCACCAACTCCAGAGACATGAAAAATTAAAAACTTACCAGCTCAGGCTCATTCTGTAATACTTTATGTTACCCACAGTATGAATTCAGTGTTACATCTCCTTTCCAGCCTCTCCACCTGACCTCCCTCCATGCAGGATGCTTCTTGGTTTCAGCCCACTTGAGTCCTGATCACCTATTCTGGAAAATGCTGCTGAAATTAGGGGATTTCTGAAAGGACACACTGATTTTGTTGGAATAAATTATTTTATGATGCTTTAAGACAAATTATGAGATTCATCTGACCCCAATGAGAGCTCTAAAAACTGTGTGCTCTGTCTCCCTGTCAGACCAGGTTTGGTTTTGGTTGGGTTTGAAAATGTACAAGCTTTGGAAGCAATGGCTGAACCAAGAGCCCCAGAATATGGAGCTGATCACATCAAGTTTCTGTGTGGATTTGAAATCCCAAACCAAGACTCCCAGAAGTTTCCAGATCTTCAGCAGAACCTAAATCATGATCCCTGAATTATAGTCAGGTTCTTAGAGTTTTCAAGATAAACAGCTGTAAAGCCAGGATTTGTTAGAGAGCCCTCCTGTCCTTAGCTGGGAGACATCATGCCCAGCAGGACTGAGTCCATCAGCTTCAGAAATCAGGATTTCCAGTTGTGAGACAGAAAACAACCTGGCAAGCTTTTTAATCTTCATTTAATTTTGGTTTTGGAATTTCACCAGAATAAAAACACTTAGAAGAGGAAAAAGGGAAAAAAGATCAATCAATTCTGGCACTTCTCTGCAACAATTTACACAGGTGACTCCTGCAGACCAATGCTATTTCCACCTGCAAGGTCACAGCTTCAGACATGAGGCAGAAGAGAAACATGGACTCCAGGCAACGAGTCAGAGCTGTTAAATCATGTCACTAACACCTCAGTAAGTCTTTCACTTTCTTTTCCCACCCTCCCCACCTCTGCCAAGGTTTTGAGAGACACTTCTTCAGGGACCATACCAATATTGTTAAGATCTCATTCAAATGGACATTGCAGGTTTTCAAAGAGATATTAAACACCCTCATAATGCTAACAATAACAAATAACAAGCCAATAATGATGGTTTTTTGACCCTTGATGGAATAGACAACACATGTTAGGGCAACATATATATTTATTAGTCAATGAAACTGAATGGTTTTAAAAGGAAAGCATCAATAAAACTGGGGGGAAATGTCATGGGATAAGCCTCATGACAGTGCCATGGTAACACTTTTTGCTGTACTGCAGCTGACTGCTAGGATTAATTTGCAAGGGAAATAGCTTTCCTATCCAGACTATTCAATCAAATATTAAGTTATATGGTCATTATAGGCAACTGGGGACTATAAATAATAGGAAATGCTTATTGTGCCTCTTCTGGTGTCCTTAGTTATTAAGCTACTGCTTCAGCAGCAGCAATAAGCAATATGTATGTTTTGATTCCTGGGTAACTTGTTGGAAATTAGGTTTCACAGTAGTGCTTGTGCATTATTTGATCAAATGCTGCATTATCTGCTACACTTCTTGGTGGTATTTATGTGTTAAGCTTCCTTTTATTAAGTTTCTTGCTGAAGTATGATGTATTAAGTAAAGGCTCCCCATAGTAAATTATGTCGGTTCTTGGTATTATCACTGCATTATCCTGCTCTGAATGATCTTATGTGCCTCATTAGCACAACATGAATTACAATAGGGAGTTTAATCTCCAGTCCTACACTTCTTTATGCACATCTTTTTCTCCCCATAACTTTTCATTACCACAGGCTGGGAGTTTAGGCTGATAATCAAACAGGAATGGGAAAAAAATCGTGTTCCAGGATGAATGAAGGTAGCAGCCTAAGGGAACAGGAAACAGTATGTGAGTGTTCTCTCAATGATGGCAGCAAATAAGGGAATGGAATGAAATTTCAAGGCATACATGTATCATATTTACTGACTCTGCATACCTAATGACAGGATAGGCCAACAAATAAGCCAACATTTTGCCACAGTGCCCTAAAAGAAATGAGTGCAAAGACTCAGATTCTCCTATGGGTTTTGTGCACTTCAGTAATTCCCTCAGGTCAGGAACATCCTTCTTCTGTGCCTCGTGTGAGGAAAAGAGACATTTAGAGGAAGCTATCTGGATCCCATGCAGAAACCATTAGAATAGAGCCTTTCTCCCTGTGTTACCTTCTACTGACACTTTTTAAGGATATTTTTTCCTATTCGTTTCTTGATATGGTTATGTGGTCAAATTAATTGAGACCATGGGCACCTATGCACAAAGGTTTTCAAAAACCCAAAATTCTAATCTTCTTTTCCTACCGACAGAGAAAAGTACATTGAAAGAGATTTTGTATAAAAATATTCAGTTATTCATTGCTCTGCTTCAAGGGAAGCTTTTATTTTTATGTTTTAAAGTAAGTTTCAAATGAATGGTCAAGCCCAAACTTGGAGGACTGAACAGAGAGATTGAATAAATAATGACTTAATTACGGACAGCTTTCATCTCAAACCTTAAGACCTAAGATCTGAGAAACTTAACATTCACACTTAATGAAAAGCATCTCCAGAACTACTTTGAGAGATCACACATCGATGTGAATGAGAGGAGACAGGCTCCCATGTGCAACAAAAAAAAGAACAAACTAGGTGTTTTTATTCTAAACATGAAACGTGTTTAATATTAGCTACTTCATAGAGCAATGTTTTGAAATTAAATTATAATGAATTTATGCTATTTTATTAGTGATTTTAGTGATTAGAACCGAAGATTTCTCCATGGCTGACCCTAAAGCACAGAACACAGGGGAACAGAGTTGACCTGCCAGCTCTGTAACAGCATTGTGTTTCTTGAATGCAACCTATTTCAGAAATGTTTGGTATTTCTACACTGAATGTTAAAGACAAAGATTATAATATTTGCTTTCTAATCTTGTGAAGGACTAGTCTAAATAAATGAAAAAATTCTGAGTGTTTAAGGTATGACTTCCTAGAAATTCATGCATCAATCTTTAAAACAGAATCTTCTGCATAAAGTGACTACAACTCATATTTTACCAGAAAAGTGCAACTTCTGGCACTTTTTTATCATGTTATTGTGATTGCTCTAGCCACATCATTTGACTGTGGGTCTCCTTAGGGTGATAATGTTTCTGGCTATAAATGTTTTTATTTATCTAAACACCAGGACTGAAAAGGGAGCTGAGCCAGCACAGAATCTTCTCTTATAGCCCCTGTGGGCACCAAGCTCTGCCTTGTGGTTGTCAGACAACCTCTCTGAAAGAACTCCATTGATTTATGGATTTAAATGCTGGATTTTCTGGAGCAGTGTATTCCAGAGAGTTACAGATTCAACAGAATAAAATTTAAACACAGACTTGTCCTCTCTTACCCTTTTTAACAAAAACAGGTTACTATTTGAGTTATACCACAAACCTGAAATGTGTAACCTGCTTCTACTGCAGATTTATTCATGTTTATCTATAGGTGTTTGCAGTTACCCACAAGAAAATTTCAGCAAGCCCTCATATTTCACTTTGAAATTTACAGCTTTCTTGTAATTTTAAAAACAATTTCAAACATTGCTTTTGAAAATTGAAGTTTGCCCTTCTTTGCAGACTACAGAGGTTCTGTTATTGCTTTATTAATATTTAGTGTTTCATCAATCTTCCAATCGCATAGAAAAAAAACAGCATTGTGGATGTAGCCCTGTCACAGCCAGAGGAATCTGTACCAGACCTGTTTCTGTCTTGTATTTGCACCATCAGTGCCAGTCATTCATGTTTGGATCGAGTATCACATCAAATTCAGGTTTCTGTGAGGAGCCCATAAAATACCACCACAATTTAAACTTCGTTAGAATAACAACCATTTTCAACAGAGCTGAGTTTAATTCAACACCTCAGAATTCATATGTTGATTCTAATTTACTTAAAAAAAAAACTGATATTAAATAATTTGTTTATCAATTGTACATTACAGAAAGTGAGAATGGAGAAGAATCACTGGAAAGAAGAAGAAGAAAGTTTTCAGAGAAGTGGCAGAAACATTTATCAAGTCAGTGACACACAAACCCTTGTTGGATGACTTTGCAGCAGCAGTTGGACACTGTGCTAAGCAGACATTGCCTGGAAGTCATCCACTGTGAGAACTTGCAAAGCATGACTGAAAAAGATCACTTGGCATGTCTGAATGGATTTGGAAAAACCTAAGCAGTATATCAGCTCAGTCTGAAGCAGAAATGCAGAAGCACAAACCCATGAAAATATCATAGGAGAGAGAAGAGAAGAGAAGCAGAAATGTGTGTGCAGTTTCACTGGTTGCTTCCTCTGGGAATAAAGAAGTTCAGGTAAGAGTCTACATGAGCAAAGTCAGACAAGCTGTTTGTCAGGACAGTGGGAGGCAAATATTGATGCAGGAAAGAGACAGCAAAATCTATCATCATTCAGGAGCACTCAGCACCTCTTCATTTCTACATGTTAATACTTCTGTCACTGGTTTTTGTTCCTCAGAATTATTATTATTATTCAAGATCCAAAACACCTCTCATATTTCATTTAAAACAAAAAAGATGGCATCTTTATATATAGAAGTAGTTTTGTGCAGGACTTGTCTTAGTTCTGGATAAAGTCTTTGATGCATTTATTGGCTTTCTTTCGATAATATTAGCAATTAAAGTCAAGAAAAAGACATCTTTTCAACACTTATACTTAGCATTACACTGTATGCCCTGCAATATTTTAAAAAAACATGCTCTTCTCTGAGGAATAAATGCAAAATTATATTATTTAGCTGCCTTATTCCCAACAAACTTTCCACTCTTCTTTTATATTAATAGCTGCAGCAGTGCTAATAAGATGTCTAGAGCCAGAAAAAAGTCATAAAGAAAAACACTTATGCTACAAACAACTCATGACCAACGCTAATGCACTGATACAGGAAAATCTATGATGGTGTCACTCCAGGGAACAGTAGATCTTCAGTGGAACCACAGAGGCAGAGAGGTTACAAACAAGCCACAGGAAAGAAACTGGAATGCCTGGAACTTCATGTCAGTCAGCCATAACTTAAGTCAGACCTAAATAAACAACCACAGCTGAGGCTTGACAGCTCTTGTGCAGCATGCAGGAGGAGATGTGCTTATCTCCCGTTTGCTCCTCACTTCAGACATGCAGTTAGGTCCATTCCTACTTGGATCAGCCACAGCTGGGGTTTTCCATGTATCTGAAACAAGAAAAATTCCTGCTGTGGTATCACCCATGTCTTATTCTTGCTCGGATCAGCCATAATCAAAAGAAATCAATCCAATCTACAGCTTTTGTTGACATCAGGTTAAAAGCAGATGCAAATGCTTCACTGTTCTGGTCTTAAAAAGTTTCTTCACTGTCTGAGCAAGTGCTAAACAGAATGATAAACCCATCATTAAAGGAAAGAGAAAGTTATAGGCTAATAAATTTAATTCTTTTTCATTTAAATGGAAAAAATGGCAGATTAAAAATGCTTCTGCCAATTCAGGTCAACAGAACATTTGCTTTACAAATTATCCTTTTGATAGTAAACATAAATGAGATGAGAGCCTATAAATTGAGAGGATCAAATGTCATTAAGTTGTACACTCAACACAACAGCATCAGGCAAAGCAGCAGATATAGGTGCCATCATCCCAACACATAAATCACTCAGATTATACAATGATGTGGTAACAGCTTCCCCTTTTGGCACCTGCTCATTGTATGCACATTTATCTCCAAGCATGAACTGAGCTGCACCATTAGATATCCCATTTATGCATCCAAAGTCCCCAAGTTTAGGAAAACCAAACCCATTATGCTAAAGTAAAAGAATATTAAAGATCAAAACAGTGTTTGGGGCAGGGATGTGGAGGACTTTAGGATACACAACAAGGGTGATTATCTTCAGCCTTCATTAAATCTGCTGAATATCCTCCAGATATTAATTGGCATATTGTGATAAATGCTCCCACTGTTTGTTACTGCAGCAATTATTTGAAATGTCAGCTCCTCCTGTGCTACTGCAAACAGGCTGAAGTAATAAAGGAACAGGTCTTAAAAATGTAAATTTTCTTGAAAATTGTTGCAGGCAGGAGCATTCATTCATTGCCAGAATGCTTTGACTGCATTTTATTATTATTATTACATTTTGCTGCTATTATACCTGAAATCCCATGTGCTACTGACGACAGTATCTGACAAGTTTATTGCTTATTTTGATCTAAATAAGACTGATATCAATTTTATGTATATTTAAAAAATCTTCTGCATTAACTTCTCCATTTGGTCAAGCTCAGTCAGTACCTCATGTTTTATCTAAAAATACAATAAATAAAATACATAAAATAATTTCTTTTTGTCAAAGCTACATCAGAGCAGAAAATTCTGCTGGTAAGTCTTCAGGTCAAAAAAGTACATTAGGCTTTCATAGGAATTTTTCATTCACTTTACAGCCCTGAGCAAGTTGCTTAATGTCTCTGTCCATCTCTGCACTCATCTGTATAGGGGCATAATAATAACCTTACACTGAGTCATTTTCAGCACTCTAAGAGGGCACAGATGGAAGTCATTATTCAATGCAAATCCATTTTGTTTTTTCCATAAAATCTACAAAACAAAGTGTGTTATGATATTAGGAATGCTCTAGAGGACTGAAATTGCCAGTCAAACCACCTCTGAAAGCTGAGTTCCTTCATCCAGTCCACAGCCCCACCCCAATCCTAGTTTTTGGGAAGTTCCCTGCTCATTTCAACCCAGTGTGCAAAATAGTTCAGTCCAACACAATGGCCAGAGGGTATTTTTTAATAAAAGTCAGGACACCTGTGGGTTCTCAAAGGGCAGATCAGCCACACTCGATCTGAGCCATTGCTTTAGGGGAAGTTGATGGATTTGGATGGACCATGCAACGTGAATTATTAATAGGGGATAATTGTAGTGCACAAACTGCACAGGTACCACCATCATCCAACCCCTAATTCTTTTCCAACACAAATATTAATTACAACACCTCAAGTGGAACTTGATGTAAAAAATGAAATGGTCTCATGTGTTTTATCAAGTATGAAGTCAGTATAAACAACCACTTCTGTGATTATATCATTGATTTAAGCTTAAAGCCTTTTATTTACAGTCTTGTCTCACATGTGAGGCCTTTGCAAATACAATGAACAAAGCAACCAAAACTGGATTCTCAATGTTTTTATTCTAAATATCCTTGGTGCTTCAGTATGGCCCTAATAAAAACAAAAGAAATCAGCTATCAACCTGTCTCTGTCATGGTGATACAGACCAGACTCATCTCTAGCAACTGTAGAGCCAAAAAAAGGAAAAAAAGGAACTCGATTTTAAATATAATCAGCCCAATTTAACAACTCATTATTTTTGTCTTAAATCAGTGGAACTCAGTGTAGTACTACAAGCTCAAAATATTTACATTTCTCTTTTTACTAAAAGGCACAGAATAATCTCAAAGTACACATTTGAGGAATATGTAAAATTAAGGCAACCTGTAAAAATGCACACAACCTGTGTCATCATGCCTTACTAATGAGAAACAGGACAGGAGGCACAGACCGCTCAAATTGACATTAAATTTGCACTAACTAAACAGCAGGACCAACATAAATCCATGAATTCTAAAATTCTCCCTGTTGCAACACATCTTTGTCTTATATAACTGATTAGAATGTTCAGAGACGTGGGAGCATAATAATGGCAAACTACAAAATCTTAAACTCCACTGCATTAAGAACTTCTGCTAGAAATGTATAGGATCCAACTCTGAATTAACATCAATAATTAGGTGAAGCAGATGTGCCTTTCTCCAGAGGCCACTGCACATATCTTATCTTCCAGTGATATTTCCAGACACCAGCTCACTTCAGACATTGCAGTTTCCTCTCTGTCAGCTGTGACAGCAGCAAGGCCTGGAGTTTGTGGCTCCATGTGATGCAAGAAGGAATGAGAGAGTCGTGCAGTTTCCATGTGAATGGAAAGTGTGGGTTAAGTCAGTCCAATAAAATGAGAATCATCCTTTCTGAGCATAAAATATTTAGAAACACTGCCTTTTAAACCTCCATTTTATTAACCTTTATCTGCTGCTGTGAAACCAGCACATGATGAGATTTTTGAACTTTGCTGTCAGTAGCTAAAGGGTAATGCTTGTAGTGATTGCTGTTTTGCAAAATTATAATTCTCATATCCAAAAGGCCTTCTAATGGATTTATTCTCCAACAACTACCGGGTGGCACTGGGAGACAATGAACAGTTTGGTGGCTGCAGCTCAGGGTAGTGTGGAGAGTCTGGCTACAATTATTGACTTCCAGCCCTGCCTCCAGAGCCTAAAGGAGGTCAGCAGAGTGCTGCAGGTGAGAGGGGTTTCCATTCTGAGCTCCCAGCAGCACAGCCAAGGCCCTGCTGGCCAAGGGAACAGCCCAGCAAAGAGGCAAAACAAAGCCCCTGTGAAGTAATTAAATTTGCAGTTGCACAGAGAGACCTGATCAGCACTGGGCTGAGCGAGACCAGGACAGACCTGCAGCTTAACCCTTCCATGTTCTTTATAAAACAAGCTTTATAAAATCTGTCCTTTGGGGTATAACATACCCCAGTAGTCCCAGAGGAACAATACTTCATCACAGTGTCCTTTCAGAGTGATGAGTTAAGGAACTTAAACATTTCATCAGGTGTAGACTGCAGGATGTCAATGGGGACCAACAAAATCCCTGCCCCATGGACAGAACTATTAAGGCAAAATGACTTGTAACCTTAACTCGTAATTTCAAGAGGTTTGGCTGTATTGAGGCATTCCTCTAAAGACTTGAGATAAGAGAATCTCCAAGGAAGCCATCCAAAAGAGAAAGTTATCCCAACTAGCCCTTTCCAGGATTCCTCAAAACAAGACTCACTCACAAGATCCAAGACTCACTGAGGCAGCTGGGCTGATGTTTGGCAGATAAATAAAGGCAAGAAGCAGAAAGGTCAGACAAAGTCAGTCTCACTGGTTGTTAATAAAAGATTAAAAAGGGAGAAACTGCCTGAACAGCTCCTTATGGCTGAGACCAGGCAACTAAATGCTATCACAGAGCAAAGAGGCCCCAGATGCAGGGTCAGAGATCCTTAAATAAACTTTGACCTTCAGCAAGAAAGAAGACCTGAGAGACAGCAGCTGAAAGAGAATTTTCACTGGCTGACCACTGAGAGTTCCTTCCTGCTGCACCTGACCTGTTTGAGAGAGATGTGTGTAACAAAACTCATTTCACAGAGCAGATTGTTTTCTAGCAGGTAAAAAGCCCAGGACATTTTTTTTTTTCCCCTAGGTAAAGTTTTCAATATACTGTTCTTCCTCAGAGAAATTTATATGTGGTTCTCTGATGGGAGCAACCCAGGAAAAGTGTGCTCACTCATCTGCAGGTACCTGAAAGAACTTAAAATCAATTACCTTCCACAAAGCAATAACTGCTAGAAAATACTCCAAAGTAGAAGGTAAGCAACCAACTGGGTAAGAAGTGTGAAAGCAAGAAGCAGACTGTGGCAGAGCAGAGACTCTCAACAAAAGGATTAGAACAGCCATAATATTGTCCTGAATATTTTCAGTCCCGCCTCTAGTGAGCCTCAGCTCGACAAAGCAGAGACAGATGGTGCCACATCCCTGGCTAAGTGTGACACTAACCAATGCCAATAATAGAACAGTACCAGCCAAGCAGGAGAAGTGACAGCCTTTCCCATCTTCCATCCATAGAGAGAAGTCATTCATTAACATGGATTCTAGAAAATGTTTAATCAGTCTCACAGGCACAGCATTAAAGGATGCTTTTTCCTAGATGTTTTACAAGGGGGAGATTCGTTCCTTGCACTGTAAATGTTCATACATATGGCAAATATGTAAAACAGACATTCTAAGAGGTGCTGAGAGTGGATGAGCTGCAACTCAGCCCATTACACCTATTTTCAAATTTCAAATGTGTGGAGGTCCTATTTTTCCCCAAAAACATAAGCTTTCATGGCCAGACCTATATGTTGACACTTTTATTGTCTATAGTGTACTTGATAGGGGAACACTGGAATGAAATTATGACAATGGCATCTACTGCAAAACAAAATCAAATACAGGTCCAGCATAGGCACTCCACATTGGAGCACACCTGGAGAGGAAAGTGGGGTCTAAGAAACCTTGCACTTTGTTCCTTGGTTGATCATTTAAACAAAAGTTTCAGGCCTAATAATTCTTCTTTTGGTTACTATAACTTATCTTCCCACCAAAGGACAATATCAAATATGAGACGTCTTTGCTTTTGTTAAAATTTTAAAAAAGAAGTCAACAAAACTTTGAGAGTCATTTTAAAGGCAGTTATTTTACAGACAGCATGTGAGAGGGCTGTGTTACAGTTAATATTCTAGTTAATATTAGAGCGAACTGAAGCTTGTATCAATACTCTGGAGCTCAATATTATCTTTCCAGTCAGTAGAAATGGTCACAGATGACTTCATCAGAGTTATAAAAATTTATAACATCCAGGCTCTTGCATGTTAACTCTTTTGGTTCTTTGAAATAGCAGATTCTTGTTGGCTCTTAGGCCATTCCTACAGTCACTCCAATGCCTTATTTTCCTTATTGACAGAAGGGATTGTTTTAAAACACCCTTAGGAAATGTTTTCACATCTATGCCAGTGAAAATTATCTTTATTACAATTGCAATTCTTGTTCCCTTTAAAAAGTTAAATACCTGTGTAAAACTGCTCATAGCAGACTTTTTCCACCACAGTACATAAAATACAGAAATGTAATTCCTATAGAAGTACCTGGATGACATTTGTGCACCTGTCTGGGAATTTTTCAGCACACAAACTGAATATAAAAAGACACACTGCAGCAGCAAATAGTCATCACAAGGAAATGAAACAGCATTATGGATCAGTAGCAAAAGGGTGAGAAAGGGGGAGAATGTTTGTCTACCTACACGTGTGCAAGAGAAACTCACAGCAGTCAAAGCTCAGCAGCTCACTGTGTGCTCTCATCTCACAGCACAGTTTTAGGCAGGAAAGCAGCACCAGCTGCTCCCCCAAAACACCACCACAAGCAAGGTTAGGGGGACAAGACACCTGTTTGGTAAATCTGAATAAATTTAACAGCTGACATCTTTGCTTTTCTCTCATTTGATTTTTAAGACTCCTCTCTATTTGAGCTTCTATGAGCCTTTCACAGACCCACATGCAGGGAGCAAATGCAGCATGTCAATATAAAGTTTAAATCTGTTGTGTAAAGAGCACCCTACTGCTCCTGCCCCATTACTGTCACTGCAGTTCACAATTACTGTATAAAACAGGGCTCAACATGACAGTGTCATTCACCTTCCTCCAGCCTAAATCATCACTGATGGACAGCTGAATCACCTGCCACCTTTAATTTCCTTTTCAGGAACACCGTATCTAAAAATTACATAGCTTGAAGGGTTTGAGGTCTGTTAGGAATAGTTCCCACACCAAATCATTCACCTCTCAGTTCCAAAATTGTGATTCTGCATAAAATTCATTCACGCCGTTGATCTGCCTTTTGGAAGTTTACCACCTTGTTCTTTCCCTACAGCCTACAGCAACCCCATCTTCAGTAAGAGAATCATAGGTCCATCTAAAATAACTAGAAGACTTAACAAGAAATGAGAAAAAAAAAAAAGTCTTTTAAATCCTATACAATAGCAAGTGTTCTCAAGTTCTTTCTTCAGTAAGAACTCCTGAGACTTAAGAGAAGTCAAGGGAAAAATCTGAATTCATTAAAATGGGCTTTGGATTTGATCCAGAGTGCCTTCCTTGGTATGCTACTTTATTACATGTGACACAGCTGGTGGGGACTTTGGTTTTGTTGTTGGGTCTTTCTCATATAATGAAATCTTGTGGGAAGTTCTTAAAATTACTTTTGTCAAAGTCACCAGAAATGAAATGTATGTGTGTGAAACAGCAGTTTGTCTCTTTAGACATGAAAAGCAGCCACTTTGTTCAATTAGCACCCACTCTAACCACTTTCATTCTTCTGCCAAGACTTAACCAATATGAGGTCTATTTTCCAGGTTCAGCTCTGAAAAGCCACATCATCCTCCTCTCTGTCCAACACCACCCTGGGATTCAGCAGATCAGCCACTTTTGTCATAATGTGACTGCATTTGTTGCAGTGGGAGGATTCTGCTTTAGACAAGTAAAGAAGAGAACAGATTCATTTCCAATGATGTTCTGTAAAACTTTTATCTGACTGCAAGAGCAAGTTACTGTGATTTAAAACAAAAAATAAAAAAGTAAAAGAAGAAAAAGGGAAACAATTACAATACCATTTTTTTACAGAGGAGTTGAGAGAAAGTTACTAAATATTGTAACTTGAACATCTGTACCTGGCTGCAAATGTTATGAAGAGTAATCTCTTAAAAGCAACATTTTTTTATCAAGTTCCCTTACTATTAAAAAAAAAAATTAGATTCAATTTCCCTCCAGGAAAATTCATCTGGGGAGCTGAAACCATCTGTGGAGCAGAAGTGCAGTACCAGTGTCTACACACTCAATCAGACTTCAGACTGACAGGTGATCACTCATCTTCTCTCTTTTCCATGCAACCCTTGCTCATCAAATGCTTTCTCATAGAAGAGGAATATCATGGTTAAAATTTAAAATTCACAGGACTGATGTATAATTGCTCTTTATAACCATCATACCACTTCATTCTGCCTGGGGGTAGTGGCTGTTTGGACCTGCTGAAGTTGTCTCAGATTAATTATCCTTGCTGTAAAGTAGATTTGGTCCTCAGAATATGAACTGCTAAAGGTGGAAAAGTGTTCCAAAAAATACATGCTAAAAAATAAACAACTGGGGGACAAGCAAGGCCCATGCTCTCAATCCCCAAATCTCTTTAGCAGTAGAATCAAGTAATAAAAATACTGGTTAACTGCAGTACCATTTTCTAACTTCAAAATATAATGCATTCTCCTTCAAAATGCGTCATAAGAACTCGTTGATTTTTATGACAGCTTCAGTGGGAAAAGTCTACATGAAATCTTGGCTCTTGTTACATTTTGGAAATGTCAAAATGCATTGTTTCAAAAAGGTTAAAGCAATTTTTCAGTTTAGCTTTTTCAGGGTGATTCATCTCATTTAGGCATTTGTACTGTGTTCTAGTACACTAGAAATATAGCATGAATACTAGGATTGTACTTAGTTATAAATTATTTGGGTTTTCTAACTACATATTTTACTATACTTGGGTATTTTGACGCTGTATGTAATTTTTGAACATAAAGAGCATTTGACACTTAAAAAAAATTAAATTCAGATACATTTACTAAATTGTTTCATTGAACATACAGGGAAGGAAATTTGAGACATTTCAGTTTGTACTTTCCACTCTCTACTTCAAAACAGTGTTTTAATTGAATAACATTAAAAGAACCCCAAGGTGCACCCTCTGCATATAGAACAAGGAGGTTAAAGTGAGCTTACATGTATCATCTTTCTTATTTCAACAAAAGAGCAAAAAGTAGAAACAAGAATAAAACATATTTGCAGCATTTCCCCCGAATCTACTATTTCATTTAATCTTCACTGCTTTCTTGCTCCATATGTTTATCCCCTGCCTCTCATCAGAGTTAAGCAAAGTCTGACCAGATTATTTACCTGAATTGTCACAAGCAACATGCACAAAGGATGCAGGCAATGTCTGAATAATAAAACACATCATTTGTGTTCCCTTACTGCTCCACACAATCTGCTCAGGTTTAGTCAGCTAATTACTTGGAGGCAGGGCAGGAGAAGCCACTTCTGAAAGATAAGTGGAAGCTATGCTGAAATCTGAGGGGTCATGCATTTAGTACCTAAGAAAATGGGAAAACTGTTGCAAGAAAAATGAGAAATTAATAATTTTGTGCAGCATGAGGGAATAGAAGTTATCAGTCAAAGTGGATGAATCAATAACTGCTTCTTAACAAATCTGTCCCTATTTATACTTGGCATTTGTGACTGTCATACAACTGCTTTTTCCCCATTTCTTTCTCTCTTTTTCTGTCTGCCAGACTCTCTGGAATGACTGTGAAAAGCTGGATAAATCATATTCCCTATGTGTCAGTTTGTTGGGTTTGTGGGCTTTTCTTAGTGGATGTTCCCCAAACCACTCCCATTCCTATTTTGTGGTTGAATACCTGGTGGGGTTCATCAGATTCTTTCACTGCACCTGTTTGCAGGCTGGGCACCCCCACAGACAAAGCAGTCACAGCTTTTAATCCTTCCAGGCTGCCAGAGCCTGCACTCTCCTTGCACTGGCCATGGAAACTTTTCCCTCTGTCCTGCAGAGAACAGGAGACTGATACAGGCACATTATGTGGCCATAATATGGTCTGCCAGAGCTGCTAAGGCTCATTTCCTTGGGAATTGTGCTCCATCACTTGAGGCTGATGAGCACTCGAGCCACTGACATCAGTCAGACCATTGAGGTGAAGAAGGACTTATCACAGGAGAAAGGGTTTATAGGATGTGGGTTAATACTCTGAGCCTTCCTCTCTGTTTGAACTCAAACACTCAAAGTGCAATTTGATTAAATTTCAATCCAAAACAAAGATCTTTAAAAATGAAGGATTTACAGCATTCTATTTTTGCATGTTGTAATTAGATCCTTCTTATATGTGCTTTCATTTCAATATTCTCTCAGGATGAAAATCATGGTTTTTAAGCTTTGCTTTTATTTTAAGGCACAATAAAATAGTGGCTGAAAATGTAAAAAATATAAAAGGTTAAAACAAACTAAACTATTAAGTTATATATCAGAGAATGTTTCCTGAAAGCTCAGCTATTGTGAGAACTTCAGTAATGGAATTAAGACGAATACAGTTAAGAAAGATTTAGTTACATATTTGTAAGAGGAAAAAATTACTCAGAGTATCACAGCACAATAATGAAATATAAATTGAACTTCTATCCATTAAGTTGTGAATTTAACAGCAATTATAAAACTGGCAAGTTTGCTTGAAATATCTATCTGTGTTTCCAATTCAAGCACTTACCAGGACAGGGTAATTTCCATCTCCACATGGTGTCTACTCCCAAAGGAGACATCCAGGGATGGACTCAAGGACAAGCTGGGGAGTGGGAGGCTGGAGAGCAGCTGCAGAAAGGGGCCTGGGGCTCCTGGTCAGTGGAAAGCTGGACACAAGTCCCAGCAGTGCCCTGGCTGCCAGGAGGGACATCCCTGTCCTGGGGGCACTGGGGACAGCTTTGCCAGGGGAGGGATTGTGTGGCTCTGCTCCCACTGGGACAGCCTCGCCCCGAGTCCTGGGGCTAAATATACAGCCTCAATACACCCTTATGAAAGGGTATAAAGCTGTTAGAGATCATCCAAAGGAGGCTGCAAAGGTAGAGAAGGATCTGGAGGAGACCAGATGAGGAAAGGGTGAGGTGACTTGGCTTATTCAGCCTGGAGGAGAGGACACTGAAGACAGACCAGAGCAGATGCTGATCTCTCTCCTCTGTGGTGACAGGGACAGGACCCAAGGGAATGGCAGAAGCTGTGTCAGAGGAGGTTTACTTTGGATATTAAAAATGTTCTTCACCCAAAAGGTGGTTGGGTACTGGAACAAGCACCTCAGGGAAGAGGTCATGGCACAGAGCCACTTCTACATAGTTATTTTATTTTTTTTTTAATAGGTAAATACAAAGAGCATTGTGGTGCCAATAAGGTTTTGTGTTAATTTCAGGTAAATTGATCAGTCTGTGAAAGTCAGTGAAACTTATAGTCTTGATAAGAAGACCTAGGAAATCTAACAATTCCCATCACCAGTTTGGAGGGGGCAAAAAAAATAAAACCTGCAACAGAGTCTGCCATACCACTATATTAAAAACCCAGATCCCAAATACTCATAACAACACACACATAGATCATATTTAAGTTCAGCTCCTTAACCAAATTATTCATGGCTTTTCTATACCTTCTGACATCACCCATCTTCCTTTTGCAGGGAGTGGAAGAAAGCAGCAGAAATGCCTCTATGTTTGCTCCCCAGCACACTGCAAAGACACAGGATCAATGTAACATTTTAACTCCTTATCTCAGTAAAAAGACCAAGCATGCATAGATATACACATTAGAAGAGACAAAAGAATGGAATGTAGGGGGTGCTGATCCAAGTCTTGTTGGACCATCATAATGTGCAAAGGGAGAAGTACTGGAAAGGTAGTCTGAAAATTAGATTCAGAGTAGCTCACTTTTATACTTAAACTTTATATTCTGCCCTATATTAATTTTAAAAATGCTTGGACTCCTCAAGATCATGCTCAGTCTATTAAAAAGTATCTCTTTTTTTATTATCCCAGAAAAATCTTGTTACATTTCCTAAGAAGGAGAAGGGGACCTAGTACAGAAGATTTTTTTTTTCTCTTGAGGGTCAAGCAAACTCTACAAAGCAACTGGGTGTAGAAATATTTTTGGCTGCTTTTATCTTATGTGCAGTGGGAACACATTAAAAGGTAAGGAAAAAAAAAACTTCAAAGTCCTTCTTTTTCTCCTGCAATTTTACATTTTTCTATGTATTACATTATAATGATCAATGATCAAGAGATACAAAGTGAAATATGCCAAAGTTGGCAGAATGTGAGAATACAGGAAAAGAGTTATGAGGAAAAGGTGGTGGCAACAGGGGAAAGGGAGGGAGAGGGAAGGAAAAAGGAAAGGAAAAGGAATGGAGGAAGGCAGAGAGAGAAAGAGAGGGAGGGAAGGGAGGAAGGAAGGGAGGGAGGAAGGGAGGGAAGGGGAGGAGAAGGAGAAGGAGAAGGAGAAGGAGAAGGAGAAGGAGAAGGAGGAGGAGGAGGAGGAGGAGGAGGAGGAGGAGGAGGAGGAGGAG
>QUSF01000018.1:217810-298461 GCA_003676055.1 Chloebia gouldiae | reverse complement strand
AGGAGGAGGAGGAGGAGGAGGAGGAGGAGGAGGAGGAGGAGGAGGAGAAGGAGAAGGAGAAGGAGAAGGAGAAGGAGAAGGAGAAGGAGAAGAGAAGGAGGAGAAGGAGGAAAAAAAGGAGTCAAGATTCCTGTAGTAAAATTATAATTATTTCACACTGATATGATCATTTCTAGTTCTTTTCTCCTATTCTATACCCACTAATCTAAGAGTAGGGGGTAACAAAGAGAGGTTCCTAAACTTGAAACCCACTGAAGGCTGGACTGCAGCAGTGAGTAGCTGCAGGAATGTGCCAGCCCAGAACCACCCTGCTCAGGGGGTGCATTCACTGCTCTGTGTTTCACTGTTTGCACTGGTGCACACCAGCTCTGGCATTGGAATGGCTCTGAAATGCTTTTGCTGTTATTTACCAGCATTTCCAAGTGGAAATTACAGCTTTTGCTCTTAATTCCACAGATATTTGTTTTGTAAACTGATATTTGTTTTTCTCTAAAGTGCAGCAGCAGGCATAAGATGTGTAGGCACTGCCTCTATTTTGCTAACATTACATAATGCTCAGCATAGTGACAGGCTGGATCTGGATAACAAAGTTACAAAGGGCCTTGGCTCGTTTTGCATCTCTGTTGAAACACTAAAATATCTGTTTGAAGCAAATTGTTTCAAAGCAAAAGATGTATTGTGCTGCTTGTTTTATTGACATAATTACATCCTGCTCGGTAAGGTAGAAGGCTCACAGGTAGAAAAATTTCAAAGTGATGATTAATAGCTTCTCTTAAATAGTTATAGAGGTTCAAGTGTATATTAAAGCTGAGTACCATGTTTGAGGATGCAGCAGAGACAGAGTGTGTGCAGGTAGGAGGAGCACTACACCATTCCACAGACAGGGTAAGGTGTGATCAGAACAGTAACCCAGAGCTTTGTCACCTATAATGTAGGGACTTCAGAGAAACTCTTCACATCAACTGTATTCTTTACAGCTGCTTCTAAAACTAGATTGCTGCAGGCTTTATTTTTTTCCTAAGAAAAACAGTTGTACTGCTTAAAAAATAAAAGGTCATGTAAAGGGGGAAAAAAAATCATCAAACTGCCTTCAAAAATGTTAAACCCACTGGTTACACAATGATTTTGGCTAAACCAGATCTTAGATTAGGGTTTCATTCTTCTATTTCCCTTCAAGAAAAGTGCAATGGAACTATTATTTAAGTCTGCATCAAACTTCTGACGTGGTAAGGTCAGTAAGGTTTACATAATTTTGCTGTTTAACTTAGTGCCCAAATTCACAGTCCATATATAGATTATGTTGGCTTATGAGCACTCAAACCTTTTTGTCCATCTCTGGAGTAACAGACTTTTGATTCCAGACTGTTTTGTCCATAAGCATGGTTTCTTTTTTTCTGCTCATGGGTGTGTAAGCTCCCAAGAGAGCTAAGAGTGTTGGCTTCCAGGGAACATACCCTTCTACCTTTCTTACTTTTACTGTGTTAAAAGCTCTTTCTTGCATTCTATAGTTTCCTTCTCTCCATTTCTCATTTCCTAGTTGCTACTTTCAGCTCAAAGCAGAGGTGGGACAGCAAAGTTGCCTGAAATACATTACATATTTCTGCTTGGAAGTACTTTGAAACCCATAGACTGAGGTTTAGCCCTTAGTGACACCAGGTTGAAATAAATGTAATCAAACTCCTTGGAGAAAGTCGCAGAAGACACTCTAAAAACTACCAGGTGACATCATATTCAAACTTGTGTTATTTATTTTTGTTTTCCTATGTTCAGAGTCTTGACATTTGTAAGCACAAGTAATTTTCTCACTGCTGCTGGCAAGGATAGATGATAATGTAATGAGCACGATCATTTTTCTACCCATGTGTCTAGCAGCCATATTATTCTGTCCTCTCTCATCTTTTCTAGTTACCCACCACATCAGTTTCTCTCCCACACAGCCCTTCCTGCACACTAATAAGTGCATTGTTATACTTTTAAAGACTCCTAATACTGCAATACAAGCAAATCTACATGATATATACATGATTTATTCATTTTTGATTACACCAGTCACCTGGGGATAAAATGCCCTGCAAGTAAGCTGCTATTTCAAAGGGATGCTTTGCTTTATTTGAGGTCAGCCAATAAGTGCTTACACAGGAAAAGTTCTAATGGGAAACAGCCTCAAAGACCAAATCTTCTGTTAATTAGTTATTCACTCTGCATCAAGCCACCTGCTTGCACAAGGTCCAACTTCCAACAGACAAATGGTTTTCTTTCAAGTTTTGCTTTGTTACAACTCAAGAGCCAGTTTGCTTGATTTTGCAGTTGCAAAATTCACCCCATGAGTTGGGTGAATTTCAACAAGTAATTCTTACCAACGTGCATCATCTGTTACGGGTTCTTTTTCAAACCCATACACAACTACTGCCCTAAGGCAGCATCAGAAAGCACTGACAGTTGTTTCTTTTTATTATTATTATGATTTGAAACATTAGAAATCATCTGAAATAAGGGTCTCATGAACAGAGACTTCCTAATATTCTCTGAGAGCTCAGAGGAAGTTCTTAAAGACATGTTCATATCCATTCCACTGACTCAGAATCACAGAATCATTGGGACATTTGAATCTATGCAGAGTTAAAATCTGCAGCTCTGCTGTCTGTATCAGATCCACAAGGAGCAACAGTCCTACAAAACTTGTTTGGACCAATGTTTTGGGGACAACCAACATCCTGAAACACACATCCTATGCAAAAATCAAAGACTTTATCTACACATGTTCAATTTAAAAATTCCCATAGTTCATCCTTGTGTTTAGAACTGCAGAGCTTAGTTTACTGAGCATCATTTGGTAATCCATTTTCCTCCCTTGCCACACTACACTGTCAAACAAAACTCCTTATAAAACAGCATGCATACATTAGTAGTTCCTTCAATTAGTCTTCTTCTATAGGACAAAAACCAGACATTTGTAATTAGCATGTATACATGTCAGAGAGGAGAAAAATGTATTGTTTCTAAATTATTATTATTGATTTCCTCAAGTGTAGGCTGTACCTTTAATATTATTGAGGTTATATTTTAAAGAACTGATGTATGCATAAATCTAATTTCTTTGACATTTTAATCAGAAAGGAAAATCATTTGCACTTTTTATATTTGGAGTTTGAATTTGTGCAGAAAAAGCCACCCCTCCCTCTTAAAAAAAAAAAAAATCTAAATTAACCAAAAAGAATTAGGTTGTTCTATTTTTTCTTAATTTTTCTTAAATTTGTTAAGTCACTCTATGTGAATTTTTCTTCCTAGATTCCATGCAACACTATTGTCAGTAGGGAACAGAACTCCTTACAAGACCTGTTTTGCTTCAGATTCTGCCTATTGGTAAGAGGGAGAATGAAAATCTTTAGTCCCTGTTCCATTCTGGTGCACAAAACCCACCTTTTTGTCTATGGGAAGGTTCCCCCCTTCTTGGGCAGCCTGGGGAAATTTTTGGGTGTTGCAAGGCACAGCAGCTGGCCTGAAACAAGAATTTCAGTGCTTGTCTTGGCTCCTCATTGCCTTCTCTGATTAACTTTTTAATCAGGAGAACCTCAAGAAAACTTTGATAACCAGGGTGCACACAGCTTTGGCTCTCACAGGCTCAAAGGCTTTTGGCTCTTTCCATAGCTGGAATTAATTACAAAATACAGCACTGTCCAACACAAGTAAGAGGCTCGGTTTCTGCCCCTGGGTTGGACGCTCCAAGCCCAGACTGCTGCACCTCTCCAAGGAGCTGGGATGTGTTGCTGCTCCTGGAACAGCCAGGATCTCTCTCCCACAGAGCAGACCAGCAGCTCTCAGGTGTGCAAGTTCCCTTCCCTGCCTGGCTTGGAGGAATCTTTGCAGTTCATGGTGCTTATTTGAAGACCCAGACTGCCGTGGCTCTGCTCCATCTCTCCAAGGGCTCTTTATTCCTTCTCTCCCCCAGTTTGAAATGGCTTGGCAGATTCCTTATGGGACAGTCACTCATCAAAAGCTCTCTGTTGGCACATCATTTATTCTTATTTGCATTAGACTCCCTTCATGGATTCTCACCCAAAATAAGAGGGGCTTTCTTGTTGCTTCAACTGGCCCTGTTGGTATTTGGAGAGCACAGACCTAGTGCTATGGAGAATATTTTACAGGAGCACACAGGATTTCCGCCAAAGGAATTTCCAGTTGTACATTCACTTATGTTAAATGTGCACAAATCTTTCCAGCTTCTCTGCTCTTAGACAAGGTGAAAGACTGGGAGGAGATTCAAGCTGAAGCCTCCTCCAACATTGTACTGCACTTCCTCTTAGGAGTCATTATTTGTTTTCCATAAAGTAAATCAGCCAAACTTACCTGGTCTCTCCAAAACTGAAAATCAAATTAAATGTGCCATGAAAATAACTGTATTTGTAATTGTACACTGTTTAAAATACACATTTTGGCTTAGATTTCACAAGGATTTCTTAGTCTTCCTTATGGATTTCTGCACATTCAGAAATCTTATTTTCAAAGTATTTCTTGCAATCAAGGTGACATTGTTCCAGAAGATACACTCCACTGAACAACACATATCATAGAGTATATTATGTGCTTAATACCCTTTAATTCCTGAATACATCTCAAAACTACATAATTGCTACTAGTAATCAGAAAAAAAGTGCATCCCTGCCAAGAAAAAGTCTATCCTAAAGTTCAAGTTAAGCTACTATTTTGGGACAGGGGGAAAAAAACCTATTCAATTAAAAAAATCTCACAGTAAGATGGTATTTTAAAAGGAAATCTTGCATATTCAAATACACTTGTACAAAGATACTAATTTACCTATCAAAATCTATTGAAAAGACTTTTTCCTGAGTAAGAAAATACTTGGTTCCAGAAACAGAGGCTTACATTTGAGTATTTCAGTATATGTGGGTATATATACATAGTAAGTACAGTAATAACAATGAAGTTCCCTTTCTATTGTCTTTAGGGGAATAATAAGAAGCAACAGATTATGTCCTAAGAGAACTTAAGGGGTAAATAACTCTATTTGATACTAACTTGTATTGAAAAGTTGACCTAGATGGAAGCACACAGAAATTATTTACTCTTCCAAATAGTTTAAACATATGACCTTTGCCACCTACTACAAAGATCAGAACACCAGGGTGGTTAACTCAGCATTAGCAGAGCTGAGACAGCTCAAGGGAATAAATGTGATGTTATTTAAACCAATGCAATTCTCTCCAATGTAAGTTTCTCCACATACAGCCTCTCGTCCTCCCAGCAGCAGGGAAAGGCTGTGAGATAACACACAACAATCCAAACTCTGGCTAGCAGGAGCTCTGTTTAACCATTTGTTTAACCATGACATTAGTCTGACTCTCCTCTGAGCTATGGCACTTATTTCCACACCTGGGTACAGCTACAGCACATGGTAGAAGGTCACCTACCCACCCTATGGGTTTCATTTCTCTGTTTAATTCTCTTTTCTTTCCTTCTCACATCTTTAACCCAGTTTTGTTGAAACTTCAGCTCCTTAGTGTTATTTGCTTTACTATCAGCTAAAGCTGACTGTTTCTCAGAGCTCCAAAGCCAACAGACTGATCTCTGTGTACTGATCACATCTGCACAAAGAAATGCATTACTTGCACCCCAAAAATTTGCAGTTTAAAGTCAAGTGAAAGCAGCAAGCAGATAGAACCAGAAAGGAAAACATGTTTAAAGAAAAGGTGTAGCTATTCTGGAAAACATTAAAGTATCTACAAGCCACAATACATACACAACTTCAATTCTTGAATTCTCTTCAACAAGTTTTCAGATGAAAACATGAGATAACCATTACTCTTTCTTAGTTACATGAAAGATACTGAAAATACTGCAACCCACTACACAAGATTCAGTGCTTAAGTGCAGGCATATAGCATGGACACAAAGAAATCTCCCACCACCTTTCATCCCACCTCTACTTTTCCACCCAGGCAAGGACAGGGGGAAAACCCTTTAATTTCATTACTTCCACAATGTACTTGCAATAGGAAAAAAAATCTGGTAGTATACTATATATCCCTTTCTACTCTTCTTTTAGCTATATATAGAGAGCAAATAATTAGGTAAAAAGCTCTCCAAGATTCTATAAACATGGGATGTTCACTAATCTCAAATATAACTTCAAAGAGAAGCCTACATCTGCTTTCCTATTTGTCTGCTCTTGTCAGTGTGCTATGCAGAGACAGGTTTTCCTGGGAACAAAAGCAGAAATGCTGTTCTAATAACCAGCTCAGACTGATCTTGGCAACTGGCTGTTAAATCTTGGTAGGCAGAGAAAGGCTGATATTTCTTTGCTGAGGAAAGGGACTGAGCCATGTAAGAGCCTTGTTAAAATTTGATTTAAGCCTACAGCATGAAGCCAGTGATTGGCCACAGCCTCGTGACATTTGACAGTCCTCTGTCATGAAAGTTGGAAACCAACACAGCAACAGAAATCTAAAAATTCTAAAGTTATGTTTAAAATACAGTAGGACTTCCTTTGGAAGGAGAAGAAAAACCATATCTTACTTTTATTTTCATCACTGTACTACATCCCAGTTGCTAGCTCTATAAAGATTTGCTTTCTTGTGTGGGTTTTGCTGCTTCAAGTTAAAAAGGTCATGGTTTCAATTTACAAATTCATAAGGTACAATAGATTTGAGACTCGTGAATTTATAAGGCAAGAAGTTAAAAGAGGGACATTGACACTGATGTGTCAGGATGTCTGTGGGAAGTTGATCTTCACAGAGTTGGTTCTCTTGCATCTCCTATATTGACTTATGAATCTCATTTGCATTTCACCAGGGAGGTTTCTGAGGCATTTCCTAATAAGTGCAGTGAATCTGGGCAAGTTTCTTTATGTTGTTCTCCCTGATGTAATTCTAAAAGTGGCTGAAGCCCTTTCAAGTGCTTCTGATTTGCATACATATTGCATTTGAGAGCCTACCATGTCATACTATCACAGTATAAAATACAGGTTTCCCTCCTCTACTCCAGTGAAACTGCTTGTAACTCCAAAGAAACAAAATGTAAACAACATGAAACACAACAGCTGACTTACCTACTTCCTAGGCTACCCAGTTAATAGATTTGAAAGAAAAGGTAACAATATTTCAAGGGTCTTTTGGGGAGTGCTTGTTTATAGGAATTTATGATTCTTCAAGTATCTTCAGGTGAAAAGAAACCACTGAATGTTTATGGTGCTTTATTTGCCTTTTTTATCCTTTAACAACACCCACCTAGTGTTCAATGAATTATCATTGAACAATATCAGTAAAGTAAACCTGCAATCTTTAAAATCTCATTTTCACACTAGACATCTGACCTAGATACTAAAAAAAATTATTTATTTTGCCTCTGGGCAAATACTTATAATAAAGACATGATAAGAAAAATTATCAATTTCTTTACTTTTGCTTAGGCATGCACTTCTTACCCCACCTTCTCAGTCTCATATGGGGTCAGACACTCTATGAGCAGAGATCACCATAGAGGTGCTGTAACCAGGTCCTAGGAGCTTTCCAGAAAGACCATATTGCAGTAATACAGCATGATCTCCGAGGAAAAAACAAATGGCATTCTCTAGCTCACCCTTTTCATGCATTCAGACCTGTAAGAACTCCTTCAGAGACTTTCAGTGCATTTTGTGCACATCTCCATCAGGGAGGAATTAGATTTAATTTGCAGTCTCACTGGCACAGCAATAAATGAAGACACAGTTGTCCTATTCCACCATACTGCAATAAATGCTTGCTTATAATTAATTTCACACCAGTATAAGCAGAAGTTACACACCAATGAATGTGATCCAGAAGCTCCAAAGTGGGCTTATTTTAAAGTCAGGAGTTTGATATTCTGCTGTCACAGCAGTTTGATGCAGCACAGTTTTAGTCAGCAGTTTAAGTCAACCAATATCAGATATAATTATTTTATTACTGTGGCCTTACTTTGAAATACTTCTTACTTTCACAGCTCACCCTGAGGCTTGCCTGCATATAAGGTTACTTTAAAGAGAAAAATATATCTGAGGGTTGGGTTAGAGTGGCTCCCACATGGCCACTCTTTAACAGCTGGGCTGAACCTGTCCAGCACAGGCAAGTGCATGTACAAAAAAATACAGGCAGTGCATGTACAAAAGAGATTTCAGAAAGCACATTCAGTTGCCTCATGTTCTTATTTAACTATAAAATCATAATTAGCAGCGAGTATTACAAAATGTTTGCAGAGAAGAACACAATCATTAGACACTGGTGAAGTCTTTCCAGACCTGTTAGGTTCATATTCCATGCCCAAGGCTGACAGACTGTGCTGGAAGTTTTCAGCTTTCTCTCTTCTTCCTTTCCAGTCTCATCTCCACAGCACTTTGCTTAAGGCTACCATCGTTCTTTTTGCTGATTCTTCATCTTAAATCTGGGGAGAAGAGGCAGTGGGGCAAAATAAGGAAGAAAGCTTCAACTTTTATGAATTGATTTATATATTTTTATATATTGTTGATGAGTAATTCCATGAAAGACGGTGGTGAAGCCAGTTCAGGTTCAGACACAGACCTTACAGAGGGTCTGGAGACCCTAATACTTTCCCACTCTTATTTTGCAAATCACACCTGGGTGTGCTCATGCTCCCAGCAGGACACCTGGAATGCTGAGAAGGGGGGAATGCAAAGGAAAAGAGAGGGCACTGTGACAAGAGGGCTTTAGCTGTGACAGGAGCAGCAAGGGATCAGGAGACCAAGTGAGCTTGGGCTTATGATGTCTGGAGTCAGACAGGAGCAGATCACCTTCCCTTTCCCAGGCAGAGCCCCTCCACCTTCACAAGAGACAGAGGATACTCCACAGAGTGTAGTTCTGTCCTCCCAGCATCTCAGCTCCTGCAGCCTGCCCATTCCTGCCACGGGCCACTGCTGTATTTGGCCATTTTAAAGAAATATACATCTTCTGGTGGCAGAAATTTTTAGATTATGTGGGCAGCTGTTTTAAAAGCAAGGAGCAAAATATGACTGCAGTCCCTCCTCCATTTTGCCAAAGGCTCGTGCAGGTAAAACTACCCATTTCCTACTACAAGAACAGAATTTCCAGTGAGAGCTGAGGAGAAGCTGTGCTTCCTCAAGAGGAAGGTATATATAGCACAGGTCAGGATTTTGAGTCCTCCTCTTTTAGCTATAATCCCAGAGCTGCATGTTTGTTTACCCAGAAATAAGAGAATTTGTCCCTCCTGACAGTCTGAGGAGCTGCTGGAGAAGCAAGCTTCTCTGGGACAGGCTGCTCATCGCCACCACACCTGGCAGAGGAGCTCTCTGCTGCCTTTGGCACCCCAAGCATCATTGAAGCAGCAAACTGGACTTCCCCAACGGGGCTCTACACTGAAGGAATCCTCAGAAGGCTTAGCAGGCGTAGGTTTGATGCACAGTTTTCACAAAGTTGGCAAAAAAATTACATTTTGATGTTGTGGAGGTTCTTTTCCTCTCTAATGAGCAACCCAGGATGCCAGTCAGCCCCAGGAGAACTCCCTATCCTACAGGCTGTAGCAACACTAAACCAGAGATTTTGCACAGGATTTTTGCAAATGTTTAGCATCTGTTTCTAAGAATAGCAAAGACATCTCTCTAAATTTACAGCCCGACCAGAACATACCCAAACATGGCTGAAGAAGAAAGTACCCCATTTATTATTTAGTAATAAATGATTTGTTTACTCAGTCTCCTTACTCCAGAGATGAGGATATCCTCTTCTTTAAGCAGGCTAGTCAAGTTCTTTGAAGGAGAAGGGATAGCAGAATAAAATATTTTATCTCTAATTCAGATTTTGATAGAGTCAGCCTAAATTCTCCTTTATCTCTACACCTTCTTTGTGAGAGGTGAAACAAGTCACTCAGGGAATAGCATTTGAGGAAAAGCTCGTTTATTTGTTTGTGTTTCATTTTGTCAAGTCCCAGGAGTCATAATAAAATCCTGAATGAAACTACTGGGGGGATTTAGCTAGCTCAGCTTTTTAGCTCAGAGGAGTTTCATCTACAGAGAAAGCTCAAAGAAAGCAGGCAGGCAAACCCAGGCAAGTAAAACTTGGCTAATTGAGTTAGGCTGGGTTCAGAGCCAAGCCAATGCAACCAGTCAATAGCAGTGTAATCCTGGCCGAAGGATCACCCATCAAACAGGAGATAAGCACTCAGCCCTGCTCTCAAAGGGTGACAAACTCCCCAGTGGTTTCCCTGCTCTAGAAAGAACTCAGCCCTCAGCAGCTTTGAAGACTGGCTCACTTCCTAGCACTGACTAGGAAGGTAGCTGGGGGGAAAGTACAAATCAAAAATCCCCCTAGGAATGATCATAAATTAATTGGCATAATCTAACCCAGTGGGAAGGGCCGAAAGAAAAACCCAAAAAACAACTTGGAACTGGGGAAGGGAAAGAACACGAAGTGAAGGAGGATTGGAAGAGGGGATCAGTGAGTGCAATTCTTGCTAAATCTGTGTGTTAGAGTGGCACAAAACTCCCCCTCAAAACAAACATGTACAAGCTGTAGATTACTTTGTTATTTAGGCAGTAGCCTTAGTTAAAACACTGCAACTCTCTTGAAGCCTATGGATACAGCTGGGAGCTCAAGAGGAATTACATCAAAATCTTTTATCCTCTGTGTGCAGCAGGTTTTTCTCTGTTGTCCTAAACCCTTTAAACTTCTCCTCCCAAGCCATGCACAGGTGCTGCAGCTCAGTTTTAGGAAATGCAGAAATGCACTCAAACTTTCAGAATTCAGACTGTCTGGTCTGGAATGAATTGGAGATCTCAAAGGACAGTCTCAAAATTCAGAATAATTTTTCAGACACCTTGAAACATTTAAAAAATATCAGCAGAACTATGTGAATAAGCCATATACTATATCAAGAAGATAGAAGAAAAAGAGCCAAACATGTATGAATAAACACATCAACGGTATGAATAACATTCAACAGTAAGAATAAATAAATATCAACTGCAATATAAATTCTGGTCTCTTCACAACTTTAATTTCAGTGGAAAAAGAATATGATATTTGCAAATTAAGAACTTTCAAGAAGAAAATGAATCACCAAGTGCCTCACTGAAATGCTAATGTGTTATTCTGTCACTTAACTACCAAAGAAAACTCATTTGAAGGCACCTGGGCTGAGCACACCTGGGTTATTTTTGTAGAAGCACAACAAGCAGAGCAGAGAGCATCACATGTTAGCCACAACCTTGCTGTACCCATTTGGGAGATCACCTGAAGCATGCCAGCTGCTATCTGATGCAAGTGATAAGATGGCAAAAGCTTTTGAACCGTATAGGGGGTGAAGTGAAATGGATGGACCACTAGAAAACCAAGGAAAAACTTGACATGTACATTAAAGAGGAAAAAGGAAGGCCACTGGAGATCATTGTTCTCTCCTTTGTAAAATAGGTGCAACAGCACCAGAAGGCATCAGCATCCTCCACACATGACACTAACTAAAGCAAGTATTTCACAGAAGGAAATGCATTAGCAGGAGATGTGTGGGTGGTCAATTTTTCAATAAAATGAAGTCTGAAAAAATAAAATTTAAAAGCATTCTTTTAGAAAAAGGTTAGAACAATGTAAAGGCATTTTTTCCCACACTATCACAAATATTACTGTGCCTCTCCTGCCACATCTGTAACTGTGAGCTGTTATATGAATCACACTTCAATTGCACACAATGATAGGAATTAGGAATAAACCTAAAGAGGTGTTTGTTCTAAGATATAGTTCACATTCAAGTGCTGTTCTGTATAAATGTAATGTACAGTTAGACTTGAAACCAGAAAGACAAAATGGAGAAAATAAGATGAACAAATTCTTTAAAAAATACTAATGCATTCATTCTGTCTTATTTTTTGTGAATTTGAAGTCATGGCCAAAATTATTTCCCTCTTCTTTTTAGCTCTAACTAATAATTTATTTCTGCCTTTCTACAGATAGGGAAGTACAAAAAGTAAGTGGGACTGAATACTATCATGTTGTGCACAGAGATTACCATCACTTAAAAAAGACTTGATACCAAATTGTCAGTTCAGCTTGTCTGGATGGAGTTTAAGGTACAATCCAAGTAGATGCCCTGTCAGAAAATTTTACTTTAGACAAGATATAACCTAGGCTGGATTTTGCTGTTAGCTATCATCTTATTAGGAAGTAGGAAATCATTGAAATAATGGCTTAAGTCTGACTTGGGGGCTACATCCATCCCTAGTAGCTGGGAAACATATAATCCTCACAAAGCCATTTTCTCTCCTCTTGATTTCACTGAATCACTTCAACTTCATTAACAATTTGCCACTAAACCAACACATTCAAGTGAGGGAAAGCAGAAGCAGTTTAGCAGAGAAATAACTCAGATATATAGCAGAGAAATCAGGTTGGAAAGAGATTTTTTAAAAAACCAACAGATATTTCTGTCATTATATTTCCAACAGTGTTAATATTCAGAGAACCACTAATAAAAAAAAGCATATGTGGAAAGAGTCAGAAGAGCCAGGTTTAACCTGGTTATGAGGAAAAAAAAAATAAAAAGGAGTACTCACCCCTAGGCAGTTTTTCTAATCTAAGCCTTTGAACATGTATCTAAAACTATGACTGGATGCTCCCAGGGAATAGGACTCCATTGTTCTATGGATAAAGATATGGAGGTACAAATGAAAACCTGTTTTTACCATAACTCACAGATCAACTGAGCACCCTTTCTAAAATCTGGGAATTGTTGAATGGTTTGGGTAGGAGCAATTCCATTTGACACCATGGATCTGTATTCTCAGGGTAGTGGAGCTTTAATTGCTTTGACTGATTGATAAAATAACTCTCATTTGAATATAGCATTTGTCTCAGTTTCATAATATTCTGCAATAAGCAGATAACTAAAGCCACTACTAGCGAGTTTCTTTGTAGCTCAGCTTTCTATTTCAGCTATTTCTCTACTCCCTTGAGCCCTGGGTTGCTTTTTCTGTATATTTTTATGTGAGCCAACATAAACCAGCAATTATATTCTCATGGCTAAGTTTCTAAGTCAGAATAGAAAAGAACTTCAGAAGCATATGAAGTTTGATTTTATTCTCAGGAGTCACATTCACATGCTATTTGTTGGGCCTGTGAAATATGGAATTGGTTTTTTTTGCATGTATGGCACCATGAATAACTACTTTATTTCAGAATATCAGTATTTGCTACCAGGAAAAGCAGAACCCTCATTCTATAACTATTGCAGAAGTGGGGACTCAGAAAACTCTTAACAGAAGAAAAAGTTCCTATTTGCTTACTTCTTATAAGCTCTAGTTCACAAGCCAAGGAACCTTAAGGTGAACAGAAAAAAAAATCGGTTTGAAAGGACCAAACAAATAAAGAAAAACTTTTTTAAAAAATCACAGCACTGCCTTTGCTAAGTTTTTTTAATGTTTTCAGTATCAATAAGAAAGTCTGCCATTGTTTTGTTAGAGAAAATAACAAGTATGGAAACTACTCTACATTTGCTTCAAGAATGGCATCAAGAAAGTCAAAATTTTTGTTAAATTGGTAAGTCAGTTCTGTTTTGAACAACCGACTGACCTCCAGACATCCATCAAATAATTCCACAGTTCTGTGACCAGAAAATGATGATAGCAAAACATGGGAATCAGATCAATTCCACAATTCTGTGACCAGAAAATGATGATAGCAAAACATGGGAATCAGATCAAATCCAGGCATCTAGCTGTTCAAAGTAGGAAAAAGTATGGCCAAAATTTAAGAGTGACTTAAAAATTCAATATATTTTGAGTGCTTCATATATTTTTTAACATGCTTTTATTCTCTAATATTTATTGCTTCTTGATCTAATCCTTAAGCAGCCTCAGACAGACCAAATTTAATGGAGTAACAAAAAAAATTCATCCTGAAATTCAAGATGTTTAAACCACCACCTCATTGTCTGCTGTAGTGCTGTAGCACTGCAGTGACAAGGATGCAGCTGTTTTCCCTGGATATCATCACTCCATGGCTTTGGCCAGACTAAGGCATTCCACAAGGGGAAAGATCTGCTTGAATTCCCCTTCTCACTAAAGCCAGGGCATGTCCTGCTGTAGGCTGTTGGAAAATCAAACCAGCTAGACTTGCCACAGAAAACCCATAGAAGAATGACTATTTCCAACTCCACAGGAGAAATCCTGAAATCCCTCAGAAAACTTGGAGCTGAAAAATAAAAACAACAATCACAGAAAAGCAACACTAAGCATTCTCTACATCAATCATTAATTATCTACCTAAAGTACATAAAAGGGATTTGTTTGAGTTTTCAGATGAGGGGGATCTACTGCAGTTTGTGCTGAAGGGATTGCACTCTCAGCAAAACTTCAGCAAAGTTTCCTGGCAAGAGCAGTGATGGGTGTGGGATGTGCTGATGCAAACTGTGCTGCCTTCCAGGGCCCCACCCCTGCCCAGGTCACCCCATTTCACAGACACCTTCTCTGCAAGGCCACCCCCAGGGGGATGGACACGATCACCACCAGCAAGCCGGGGATGTAAAAAGCCTATTAGCACCAGCAGATACAAAAATGGGAAATAAACAGTGTAAATCGTTTATTTACACGTGCAAATATACACGTGCAAACATCTGTACACATGTGCAAACATCTATATCATGCAAGCATGTCACAAAATGTGCTCTCAGAAGAGACTGGACTGTATTCTTATAGAGCTTTTGCAAGTGAAGTCCCTTGAAAAATTAAGTATTCCAAATTTAGAATGTCCTTAGAAGCCTGACTTAAAGGTTTGTTTGAACAAAAACAACCTTGTTGCATATTACTTGTCAGGTTTCTCGGCTTCAAAGAGATTAGTATGTTCCTATTTGTAACTTTCACAAGTATGATCATGAACACTTGGGTTTTTTTGTTCTTCAAACCCATTTTTAAACTTTACTAAATACGTGTCCTGTGGCATTAAAATATGCCAAAAAATTAATTAGCACTTTTTTCCTTTTATAATCTGTGCAGAAAATACTTGGCAATAACCTGGGGGCCAGTACAGAAAGCAGAACTCTACATATGTGTTTTTTCTTTATTCTTCTCCAATTTACTGTTGAAAGATAATCATAGTAAAGGCAGTAAATCCTGACACTAAAAGTGTGCTATTCACTTATTTATGATTACTTTATTTTCCAGCAACTTAGAAACTTAATAATTTTAACTTCAATGTTTATTTACATCAGAACACATCCTTTGCTTTCAAGTTCTTTAATGGTCATCTTTTAATGTCCTTAGAGAAATCAAGCCAATTGAAATTGGAATTAAGAACTGGTTGCACACAGTCATTTTTGTCATGGAATACAAGGCAGTTTTTCTCCAAACACATTTTTATGCTGAGATCTCAGAGGATTCCTTTCAAATTGTATGTATAGCCAGATTCCACATCATCTGCTAAGCACAAACAACTATAAATTCAAATTACTGTGCCTGACACTAGTTAGATCAGAACCTTTCACTTTTAGGTGCTGAACAAAGACACCATGAAAGGCAGGCAGCATTGCTCTTATCTTCATAACAGCTTTTAATTGATTGATTTGTCCTTGCACTCAAAAGCTGCTTTTCATTTTTTTTCTACTGTAGAACACTTCTACAGCACATATAAAAGTGAAAAGATAACAATTGCAGAATGCCTGAAAAATGAGCTCTCACGAGGAGTTCTCTTTCAGGTTCATGAATTGCTGAGATGGTTGAAAAGGAAAACAACCAGGTCCTGTTGGGAATATCTCTGTGTCTGTTAACCCAGCATGGGTAACCTCAAGTTCATTCAGCCAGCAGCTGTTTTGTTCTGGCTGCGTTGCATTTGGCATGTGAAAAGGCAAGGGTTTTTCAGAGGGGTGACTAATTTCAGTCCAGTGTGGCATTTCTTGTTTTTTTCCATTTTTAACATAAAATGCCTTATATTTTAAATTTTGGTAGGGAACAAATTGCCTGAGCACTGGAACTAAAGAAGCCTCATTTCCAGTAGATTCAAGTCTCTTGATTAATTGTCTTTTTAAACTGAATTATACTATTTTTTCCTGACACTTTCTATAGCACTTTCATGGAAACATACAAGCTGCCAACCTCAGCTATATAAATAAGGTGACAGCATCAAAAATTATTAGGGGAAAAGCCTGAAAACATTCATAGTGTGCCTCTCTGTCAAGTATGTTTGAAATAGATCATGGAATCAAGCAGTCCAGATAGCTGCTTCTATTCGTGCCAGGCTCCTGAATTTTTAAAGCATGCCTTTCATGACAGCAGTATAAGGAATATTCACATCTTTTTGCCAAGATACAGTACCCAGCTGCAAGCCAATCACCTCAGAACAGTCCTTGGAGAGGCTGAGGAAAACAAGTATACCCTGGGGGGAGTGTTACCTTTGCTATCTGCAGGAAAGCTCTTCCCTGCAGCCCTGGGGACTTTATCAGCCTGCAATTCCAAGGGGATTCCTGGAAGTTTTGCAGGTTTCTCTGAGCTCCGGTGGCTGCTGAAGGAGCTCTCAGCTGAGCTCCCCTGTGAGCCCTGCTCAGGCAGCCAGAGCTGCCTCGGATTTCCCTCCAGGTGTTCTCACCTGTGCAGGTTTTGCCAGCTCTGCTGGAGAGCTCCACATGAGCTGATTTAGAGGACAGGAGTCCCTGAGATGTCAGGAAAATCATGTACTCCTCCTCTCTGGCCTCTTGCACACTGCTCTATTTTTATTGGCTTTTTTTCAGATTCAGTTTGTCAAATAACACTGTTTTAACGAACACCAAGATCAAGTCACAGAAATAAAACCTTTTCTTCTCCTGTGTTGCACCAGACACATTACACTCTATATTATCAGTTATCCACAACACCATGTCTCCCTCCCAGCACTGAACTCTAATCTGGTTTTCCTATCACTCATTTATATGCTCTTAATTCCTTTAAATTGCCTTAGATTTATCTAGTCTAGTTTCCAGCTTCATTCCATCCATCCTCTCAGGGCTGTTTGTGTTTTCCATCAACAGTTCTTTACTACTGTTCTTTACTTTCTTTCTACTTCAGAGCACTTACCACAGGGGATTTATCAAAATAAAATTATAGGTGTCATCTCAAAACACTTCATATTGCTCTTCAAAAACATCTAGGGACAGGAGTACTCAAATCTTGGAAAACAGTTTATTTTTCATATAGATTCATCAAGTCTGAGTATAAAGTCTCATTTACATTTGAAAAACTCCTTAATCCTGTAAAATTTTCAAAATATTCTCAAAATTGTCACAGATAGTTCAGTCTCTGGTTCTTGTGCCTCCTGGTGGGCACAGAAATGTGTGAGATTCGGGCACAGACACCTCAACTGCTCAGTAACCAAAGAGCATCCAATTCTACAACAAATAATTTTATATACCCTTGTGGGTAGAACTTTGTGTTCCATTATGTGGCTTCTGTCTCAGCCTGTCCATGGATAGCTGTTACTGGAAGGTGAATAGTTGAGACAGATTGAAAATGTTCTTTGTTTTGACATGGTTTTCTTTCTATGTAGACATTATTCTGGACGAAGCTTGAAAACGTCCAGGTAAAAGGGAATCTTCCAGATGTGCAATAAGTTCAACAACCATTTTTAAGAATTCTTAGCATTCTTTAAGAATACCCTTTTCTGGCTCACAATGCTTTTTCAGTTATTTTAAGTGAAAAGGGATATGAAAACTTATTTTCTCTGATTCTGCACTGAGAGAAGTCTTTGCCAAAAGAGATTCATTTCCAGGCTGAGGGCTGGCTTCCTCCCACGCAAACTATGCACAAAAAGTTTCAGTTCATCTTTCCCTTCTCTTACCCCCAGCAACCACACAATAACCTGCCCTGTATCTTGTCTTCAAGACACTTGGTTTTGAAAACCAAAAGACAAATATATTGTTTTGAAACATTTTCTGGCAGTCTGGTTACTCTAGTCACCTGTCAATTTCTCTGTTCCTCTAGACCTATTTTAGCAATGTTTTGTCAAGCTTTTATTTCTTCCATATTGCCTCAAGCTGATTAGTTTATTGAATAAACCCAGTAAGAGACACAAGGTACCAATCCCACCTCCAGGATTTCTATTTCCACATACATAATACCCTGTCTCTGCTCCTTCTGGAGACCCTAATTTCTCCTTTATTTTTAAAGGCCAAAAAAAATGCATCTGACATATACTCATATGTCAAATCTGGCACCACCCTCACTGATTTACAGTAGGAGAGAGCACTGCTTCCCCTGAACAAACTGCATGACCTTTTTGTATTTCATTTCTATCTGATTGATAAGATCTGCCATCGTGACTGTTTGCTTCATATTTGCTGTGCAGTTCATACACCCTACAGGAAAAAAAGTTCCATTTTATTAATTGCTGATATCTAATAGGTTCAAATTCATACTGGTGAATTCATCTTCTCAACTACACATTCCCCTTAAGAAACAGAGTCTTTTTTTAAAGAAATCAAATAGCAAAAGTTCAAGACAAAAATCAATGGTTTAAAAAAAATTGATTCGAGCATGTGTTATTTTCTAAACCAAACATTATCATGCTTCTCCAAGGAGAACATAGGAAATATAAACACCTGCATTTCAATGCTATAAGGAAAGAAACTACTAAAAGCACCTCAATGCATTTAGAAGCAATTGTTCATGGAGCAGACAGAGTTGAGCTTGTACAGCGACAAGAATAGGTGTGGGAGGGAAAAGGGTTCTTCTGTAGATATTCTGACAAAATCTCCTTACAAAACAGAAAACTACAAGAGTAGATAAGATTAAATGATATTTTGGAAATTATAAGAAGTGTTAGGGTACAAGTTCAGACCTCAATAGATAAGTACCTGCCAGGTGGTTAAGTCCCAAGGCTAACAGAGAAAAGATAAGCTGCATTACAGAGAAGACTTAAATTTTCTTCAATGTTAACTTGTAATTAATCAACTTTGCTGTATGCTTCAACAGAATGATTGTACAATCTTAACCACATATTTGGCATACGTCCATATTATTTTTCTGAATGTGTGATCCATTACCTATAGGAGGCAGATCAAAGAAGAAACAAAATTCTCTTCTTTGGCTTTAACATGAAGGAGCTCTCTAGAAAAGTATGAATTTTTACTTCATTTTAGCCATGCCCACTTATGCATACTGGAAAGTGTCTTGAATGTCAGAGGCGCTCTGCTGAAGATTGGTACAAAACAATGCATAGCAAAATAGAGTGTTCCCTGATAAGTTTATTACTTACTGGTAGTGTAATGTTTACAGAAGTTAAGTAAATTTATCTTCTGGGGGTCCTGTAATCAACTTGCAAACTGCATGGAGCTATGTGCTCTGGCCATGACAAAAAATATCTCCATGTGCCTCTGTTCAGCATCCTCAGCATCACATTCCTTGCAGTTTCTGCAGCCTTGCTCCCCTTCAGCCAGAACAGACATCAAAAACTCCTACTAAAACTCAATGCTGTGCTTGCAAGAATCTAGCTCAGCACCACAAAGCCAAATAGCCACAAGCCTACACTGACCACAGCAGAAAATAAGCCCAGAGCACCAAGGTCACTTTGTACACAACAAGGAAGACTTTTAAAAATGCATGGTATCCTGACAGTCTGATTTACGATATTCTGAGCAGTGGTAAGAAAGCCTGTGGTAACACAGGCTGCTCTGTGGAACTGCAGTCAAATCTGGAATGTGCAGGACAAGGTTTGTTTCCTGCTGCTACACCCAGAGAGGGCAAACACATTCTTTGGCCGATGACTGTGAACAAAAACTGCAGGACGAGACACAGAGCTGTGAATCACAGGGATGTGTTTCCAGTGAGCTGCTCAGTTTCTCACAGACAATGCTGGCTGGCACAGAAATTAGGCATGACAGAAGCCTACTCTTAAACACTGCATGGATGTATTTTTTTCCATTGGGCTTAAACAACCCATGACTGTTTAATCTGTGGCTTAACTGCACAAAAGCCACACTTCTGTCATAGGAAGCGTTGCCTCATTTAAAAGCCAACAACTTGTTTTTTGTGATAAACAAAAGTCATGAAATTATTCTACCAACGCTCTGTTTACTTCATGTCCTTTGACTGCTTTTAAACTCTACTTCCAGCTGGTCAACAGAAGCATTGTTCGTTCCTTGACAAGTTGTGAGGTCCTTTCAAAGCTACATTTCACAAAAATCATTCCCAATACAAATTGCTTTCAAGTCAATTACTCAACATTTATTTCCCTTTATGAGTATCCAAAGAAATGCACAAGGTTTGGACAAAAGATGCTGCATGTCAAGAACAATTTGCCATCTACAATGCTTTCACGAGTATTCTCCTGTGACTCTCCTTTAGTTTAAGCACTGAATTTCTCTTGACTGCCTTAACCAATCCCCTAGGATACTCATTTGCACAAGGGACTGCAAACTTTGCAGTCTTTTATTTGACACTCCTTATACTGTTATATAAAACAGATGCAGCCCACTTCAGTCGTATGTAATTAAAAATATTCATCTAGGCATCTTTTGTGTCTTTTTATTTCCCCCATGAAAACCTTGACTAAGTAGTTCTGCAGCTGCCCAACCTTCTGTGTGGTACCTTCACAAGGATGTTTTGCAGCTTGGCTTATTTTCAGAGGACTGCTGCATTTAATAACAAAAGTGTCAACACACAAGAACATGGCTGCTCTGATCGCTCTGATTCTAATCTGCTACAACTTTCTATAATAAACCCACTGAAGTGACTCTTTCTATGCCAGTAAGCCTTTCACATCTGGTAATGGCCTTTTTCACAACCACAGAGCTGATTTTTTTGATGCTACCCAGAATATTTTTTCATAAGAGTGTCTATATTCCCCACTCCAGCAGACAAGTGGTCTATGAACCAGGTTTGCCATCAAAGCACTTGAAGCAAATGAAGGGAGTTCCCCTCCTTGAAGATGTTCCTGTGGAATTCCAATTAGGAGCTGTTTCCCTCCTCTCCATTGGAAGTTCTAACCAGAAACTATTCTCAGAGTTGTGTTGAGAAGCCAGATATAATTTTTTGCAGCAGTGGTTAGCAGGTACCATGCTGGACATTTACTCAGGAATATGCATCCTGATAGTCTGTCTAGAACTCTGTAAAGAGCTGGACACACAAACATAATTCTCCTGGATATACAAATAGCCATTACTGGAGTACTCAATTGCCTTTGGCCTCTGCATTCAGCATTGTGGTTTATGCTTCTTGTACATGTTATCCTCCCATCTGTTCCTCAAAGCAGTGCCAGCACTGTTGAGTCAGTGACTCTTCTACAACACTGTTGTCATTTAACACCTCCTAGAGCAGGTCTATAATAAATATTACCTATAACAAGTATCACCTGTTTAGGAAAATAAGATTTCACAAGCACCAATAAACTCAAAAGACAAAATAATAATAATCATCATAAATTCAAATGCCAGTTCTTTCCAAAGTCAATTCATTCAATAATAATATTAAACAATACCTCTTGATTTTTTTTTCAGTTTCTAGAAGCAGATAATAATATTTTCAGGGTAGTCTTCAAACGGGAAGCTTGATATAACAATACTTGCCTAAAGAATATTTTTTCCTCTGTGGAAAAATCTAGCAATGTGCTAGATTCAGGAGTGACCCTAAGGGAAGCAAATAAGTGTGTGGTTAGGGCATAAACCTGTTATCAGTCATGGGGAATCCCTGATGACTGTGTTTTTGTCTTTAGCCATAGTAGACAAATATGAGGTATAACTGAAAATTGCAATACTCCACCTAAAAGCACCTAGGGAGTCTAAGACACCTACAGAACTAAAAAAAAAAAATTAAATTAATTTAAAAAAAGAAAGTAAAAATAAAACAAGAACAATTACAGGGTGAAGGGGAAGCTTCTTGGGCCTGTCCTCCAAAATACAGAAAAGAGTGAGCTTAAAAAAGGACCCTGGGGAAAAAAGTGAGGGCAAGGTTAGAAGGGCTGGAGGGGCATCCGGCTCCAGGTGTGGCTCATTAGACCCTCAATAGCTTGTTAGTGCCATCAGGGGTTGGAAATCCACACAAAATCTCTGCAAAGTTGTAAGGCTGATTCATTAATGGAAGTCTAAGTTTGTGAGAAGCACATAGGAAATCTGCTTTGCTGCTGCATGAGAGAATATTAACCAGTTTTAAGGAGATTATATACATGGCAACAATTTCATTTTGTGCTCAGTCTGGCCATTCATACCTTCCTGGTTTATAAGAACTGTATTCAGAGCAAACTGCACTGTTCAGTGCTTCAGTTTACTGATACAGCATTTCAATGGCTCTTCAAAGCACTCACAGAATTCAAGCTGAGTTTCTTCTGACTGCCTGGGGGAAGTCTCAGTGGTGCCCTTCATTGACAGGCATCCTGAAGCAAACTCTTGGTTTTGTGAAGTTTTGGTTACTGCAAGGAGTCTTGAGGTCATTACTGATATCTACTATTCACACACACTGCTTGTAAAGTCAAATGAAAAGCAGAAGCTACAGAATATTCAATGGTTACCACTGAAAGTGTTTGCCAAAAATTACTATTCCATCAATCAGACTATGCCCTTCCACATAACAATCCTGCCTCCCTCAGTGAATTTTCAAGTTCTTTTTGGAAGCCTTCCCTTGCTCAACACTGAGTATTTCTAGATTAGTTTAAGGTCTTGGAAGAAAGTGAAATTTAACCTGCTCAAAAGCTTCACACTTACACAGTTCCTCAAGAAAGAAAGCTCAAATGTGTAAGCTCTTTGATGTGATTACTGCTTAGAACCTTTCCTTTATTTTTAAGTGTTGACATGATTCCCAAATAATTCTAGGGTAAATTTTGTTGAAAAACTCTATTGTATTTAAAATTCCTACCAAATTATTTCAAATTTCTGAGTTCAGTTTTTTTCTTATGTTGCAGTAGCTCATCAAGAAGCAATAAAAAATTTTACAGAAAGTGAACTGTGTTTTTATGTTTTGAAATAGGTGTGGATAATTTCCAGCTAACTCTGTGACTGACAGTATCAAAGCTTCCTCTGGTCTCACTGTGTGTCAGAGCTCTGCTCTGAGTGAGAAATAAAACAGTCAAAGCAGCTGAGTAAAACTTCAGTACGACCTGAGATGGCTTTACAAATTTTAATAGGCTGCTAAAAACCTGTTATCTAACATGTTTCTTATGGGAGAATATCTGATCCTGTCTATCACACTACATGAAATCCTTGTAATTGACATTTTCCAGCTGTTGATGGAATATGCTCAGACTGTTATTTGAGGCAGACTCCATACACACAGATTTTGATAGAGATTTCTGTGTTAGAGAATTTAGTTAAATTTTTTTCATGTCCTTTTACTCTTCATAGTCAATATCATTTTAGACAACTGCAGTACAAAATTTAATCAGGTATCTATCCACCTTTGGTTTAACACATTGAGTACTTAATAAACTCATTGCTGTCAGGCTCTTATCACTCATGATGTATTCTAGCTGTCTGAACATGCAAATTTCATATACAATAACTAGAGAAAATTCAGACCTTGATGAAACTATATTCTTTGCAGTTATGGTAACTTCAATAACTAAAGACAACTGGTGATACAGCTGAATGCATCATAAACCAAATAGCTCCCTTCCACAGTTAACCAAACAGCTCCTTCCTCCCCCTCCAGTAACTGAAGAACAAATTATCAATAATAGGCAGATGGCCATTAGCATAATCCATAAAGCCAGAAGACATTACAGTACTTTGTATCTATCAACACTAATTAGCAGCATAACGTTTAATTAGCCCCTATGAAGGGAACAGTGAGTAACAGGGTAGGGATATGACAAAGGAAATGATTTTAATAATATACTGGATGTTTTTCAAAGTGAAATAATTTCCAGCTCATGGGCCCTTCAGCAAAGGGCGCTTTAGCAAGAACGGGTTCAGAATGTGCACGTTGATCAAAACATGGAAAATTACAAGTTTTCACAGTCATAAATTTATCTAAAATATTACAGTCTGAGCAGAAATAATCTTGTATGAGCTGATCCAACTCTAGGTTGCTAATAAAGAAGCAAATAGATGGAGAGAGAGAGGAATTTTGTGATTGCAGGAAGAATAGGTTGTGTATTAAAGCCTAGTAGCATTGAAAATGGTGGCTTGGATTTTGTCCAACATTGGATTATGTCCAACAAGCCTTTGACATTTCCACTTTCACTGGCTTTTATTAGACCAAATATATATCTATACCTAACTATATAAATACCAAGTCGAAATCAAAAGATGGTAAAGAATAACAGCTTAAGACTCAATTGCTTATTAAGACAGAAAAAAACCCCAGTGGTTTAGCCTTAGCAGTGTCCTGTGTCAGGTCTCTTTTAGCGACAAAAAATATCAATCAATAAATAATATAGGTAAGTTACTTTTTGTCAGGTCTCTTTTAGCATCAAAAAATAATAATAAATAAATAATATAGGTAAGTTACTTTTCAGGTGAATGCATTGAATGACTATATAAATGTTGAAGGATACATGTTAGACTGCACAATATTTTCAACATACCTTGCATGTTTGAGGGGGAAATCTGAGTCCTTTAGCCCAAAGAACACAAAGAGGGCAATGACTATAATTACACTTCCAAATTCAACAGAGAGGGTTTGTGAATGAGAAAAGATAAAAGAGCATAATTCTCTTATATATATGTATTTGTGTATCTTATTTAATATTTCAGTGTATTACCATTCTTTCCATTACAATCTCTTCCCCTCTCTAAATAAGCATCTAAAGTTATCTAAATAACTTTATCTAAATAAGCAAACAAGCACCAGCATGGCTGCTGATAGCAGAGGTGAAATTGTACCACTGACACTGGGGCAGGTTGGACACGTGTGCTGGGGACAGAGGAGTGGCACCAAGGACAAGCTGCAAGTTCCTGCAGTGCAGTGATGTCAGCCTGTCCTGAGGACACAGCTACAGAAAAACCTGCAGCAGTACCAGTGGCTGGAGACCTGAGGAGTTTTCTTTCCTCCTCTGTTGAAGATTGTTATTAGCTCAGTGGAGATTGGGAGCAGCAGGAAGAGCTGGGGCAGAACTGTCACTCAGAGATGTGGGCAGAACAGGAGACAGAAGGAAGTTCCTAGAGCTGACAGAAACATTGACAGGTGCCTGGAAAGGAAAACCAGAGTGGTGCTTTCCACCCTTTAATTCAAAACAGACACCTGGTCTAGGCAGTAGATCATGGGAGAACAAGAAAGTTTCCAGGCAAGTGAAGGAGTAAGCACTGTACAGAAAAGCAAAGACAGAAACACAGACACACCAGGGGACTGGAGCAAGGCAGATCAAAGCAGAAGGGAGATACATGGGGGCAGTCTCTGTACCTGCTTCTCTAAATGGCATCACCTCCATCTGCTTAAACAGATCCCCACGTGGTACTGGAGCAAACAGCATCTGGGGACAAGGTGCATCAAATGGTGCAATCTGCTCCAACAAAACATTTGGGAGGGAAATATTCCTGAAGTAGTTCAAAGAACAAATAGGATTTCACAGCCCTACCCCTTTTTCACAACAAGGAGAATCTTTGGACAAGTAAGTAATTTTAATGCTCCAAATGAGAAGTGCAGGAGGACTTCCTTTTCTCCCTACTTAAAAAGAGCTTAGGAAAATTGCGAGTCATAGTGGTTTTCAGCTTCAAAAAGCTGTTTCATTAGCTGTGCCCATATCAGATGAGTCTCAGATAAGCCTAAATTAGCAGCCTTACCAGATTAAAAAACGTGCTTCTCAAATGAATCTCCTGCCTTTCTATCCCTGGAGCCCTCAGTGCAAAAGGAAAGGAAATATTGCCTAGACACTGTAAGGTCTTCTCTACTTCTCAGGTTTTCTTATTAAAACACCATGATTGCAATGTCCCTTTGCCTACCTATACTGTACAGAAATCTAGGAATGGATGCTATTCAAATCCACTTTTTGCTGTAAAGATATGGCCTTGAGGAGCTGTTTGCAAGGGTACTTCTTTATTGTTCATTTCTTTACTACTGGATTATTTGAATACAGAAATAGCTAAATTTTATGGATGTACCTATTTTTGGCCATGTTTTTCCCTTTCTCAGTTCGTCCTTTCATTTTCTATGCTGATAAAAGTGGGCATCTCTCATCCCTAATTCAACAACTTTCCTCATTTTGATAGAACAAAGTGTACAAAGTAATCCAGAGTTTGAGTATGCTACCTTATACATCAATCTTTTACATTACTCCAGTGCTTGGCAAAACCACAGCACTTTCATTTTGCATATTAATATGCAAATATGTTTTCCAATTAGTCACAGCAAATTAACTGCTCTTGTCCTAGGCAAGGACAATTCTGTTGGCCTCGCTGTAGCATTCCATCTTGTGAATCCTTAGCTGAGAGTTCAGGTCTAATTAAGAGAACCCCTTCTTGCACCAGAGTCCATTTGGATGGAAAGGTGCTCACCTGCAGGGTGCTTAGAGAAATCCTACTTCAAAAGATTCATTTCAGAGAAAGCACAAGTAAATATGGATGCAAACTCCATCTACAAATCAAATCCTACGTTAATCCAGATATCCCAGAATGTTTTGCTGTTGCTGCACACAAGGCATTGATTTCACACAACATTCAATCCTGAGTCCAAGATCAATATACAGCACAATAACTGCCCATAACTGCTCAGCAGGATTGCAAAGACTGCACTGCTCTGATGGGTACAGAAACATCACAGCATTTTACAGTCACTCTGATCAGAAAGGCAGCTCATTTATTGTCATTGGAAATTACTGGACCTCTTGAAATGGAGCTGGCATCATATTGTCAAGTTGTTTCAGTTACCAAAAAGCCTGGAATGAGAATGACTTTCAACCTTTTATAAGGTCACCGAGACATCCTGATGATCAAGAAGTGACAGGAACTGTGCTGAACTACTTGTCCTCTCAACCATTTATTCAATGGTCTGTGAAATTTAACCGTATGATTATGTCTTAGTCAAATTAAGTATTAGTACCAAACTCAACATGCTGTCATATGAATCAAATCACAACTTTTCCTTAAACACAAGTTAAATTAATTCACTTATTTCTTTTGCTTTAAATGTGCAATTAGCAGAGACATTTTTCAGTTGCTTAAATGACAACTTCAATCCTCACATTTGACACAAAAGTTGACATATTTTTAGACAACAGAATTCACTAGAACATTTCAAGTGGTTTTGAGTGTGGTAATTGCAGATCTGATGGTGGCACAAAATCACGTACAGGAATAGTAAATGTTGTACCTAAATAATCTGAGGGAAACAACGTCTCATGTCTTTCTGCCTGTGTCAGTTTCAAACCAGTGCATGTCAGTAAAACACCTGCCTTATTAAAATCTATGCTTGAATACATAGCCAGGCTGAGCTTTAGGTTTCCTGTGGAAATTCTGCATGTGATAACAAGAGTTTCAGTGCCCTAGAATACACTCTGCATTTGGCATCTCAAGCAGTTGTTTTTCTCAGGTAGATTACATTAGATTTGCCTTACCAAGGCCAAGAGATAAAATAACTAAGGAATTGGAAAGCAACCTTAGCATATTTTGTATTCCCTGTGTCACGCAGAGCCTGTGTGGGTTTTTATAGTGTATAACTCAGAGCAGATGAATCAGCCTGAAGATGGCAAGAGTTTGTCTGAAAGCACAGCAAGAGCTGCCTGATCTGGCCTCTTTACTTCACCATAATGACTTTTTGAAGCTGCATTTTCAGGGGAGTGGGAGGAATAACTTGACAGTGACCATAATACAAATGTCAAAATCCTTCTACTGCATACTCAGAATTATTACAGGACTGCAGAAGAGGCAGGGAAAGAGCAAGAAGTAGTGCTTATCAGCATTCTTTTCAACTTATTAATATATTCTCAGTTTACTGCCATTTGCTGTCTTTCAGCCATTCTGAGAACCACAGTGCTCTAACAGGTAAAATCCCATTTTGAGGGATGTGTTGATGCCTCCGTGTTAACAACATCTAAACCAATATATACCTTTTATATGATCTATTTTTAACAAATGAGGCTGCCAATATTCTTGTGCTGCAAGTCCTTACGTTACAATTGTGTCTATCCCAGGAACAGCTGAAAGTTTCCAGCTTTGCTAAAACACACAAATAAATGCATTCTTAACCCAGCTGTGAGAAAATGAAAGGAGAAAATGAAACCTTTTCCTTTGAGTAAAGAGAAAAAACTTTACTGTTAACAAAGAGGGAATTAGAGCTGCTTCACTCTTGATCTAAAGATGTCCCAGATATGAAACTATTAACTGGGCAAAGGGTTCAATAAAACTGAAAACTTGTCAGGGAACAACATTCTGATCCCCATGTTCAGTTTCTTTTAACAATCTTGTTTTATTTTTCACATCTGAATCTTAGCTAGCCAACAAAGAAAAAATAAACAAGGGAAGAGAAACCTTTGGAAGAAGAAACTATAAAGCTATTTACTGAAAAGTTATGCTAAATTGCAGTTACTTAAAAAAATATTAAAACCTAGTAACAATGAAATTAGGATTTAAATATAGACTAGGAACATATATTTAAACTCAGTGGGAGCAGTCAAAATGCAGTGTTGTAACAAGTTCAGTAAGGCAATAATGCCTAAGCTTGGTTCCAGGAATAACTAATTTCAGAGGAGAAAAGAACTGCACTACTTGATAACATACAAATCTTTAGCAGAGTCCATTTACTCTAGTAAAGACCAATTTACACAAAAATATACAAGAAAGTGGCAAGCTGTTCAGAAATGACTGAATAATTGGTTTTATTCAAACTTAGCACAAATATACCCTCTTAAATTCCATGACCTGTTTTTAAGTGTAATCCTCCTGACCCAACAGAGGCTCTGAAAGAATATTCAGCATTAAAAGTGGATTTTTAAAAGCCCTTTGTTTACAAAATAAAATTAGCATTACAATGGAAGTAATGTGCACCCCTCAGCTGCTGATTAAGTTCTTGTTTACTCATTTATGGTTGCTAGTAAGAAGTATAGCTTAACCAGCAGGATACATAGCTCAATCTGTAAAGTATTGCAGTGGACCAAAAAGGTATTTTTTTCACAAATAAATATGCAAAGCATAGAAAAATTTGTGTCCTGAGTGTAAAACTATGCACTCAATCAGTACACAAGTGTGACAGTAAAGATTTGCAATAAAATCAAGGGCACATACAGCTTTATCAGCATATCATACCTGATGATTGTACAACTCAGCAAGTGGCTGCCCTAGGGCACAGCAAAGGTTTCAGTAAGTATAAAATTGTTCCTATATGCACAGGCAAAGGGTTGGGATTGCTGCTTCCCTCTGTTCTCACCACTGCTTCTGTGCTCTTGTTTACAGCATCTGGAGGTGGACAGAGACCCCAGTCCATCAGAAGTGCCATTCTGGCTTACACCAGCCTGACCACTGGTTTCTCATACCCCATGCAGAAAACACTCTGGTGGCTGTTTTTCAGATGTCTCAATACACATACACCAAAAAAAAAAAGCCCCAGCTTTACTTAATATGTCCCCTGTGTATAAATTATAGTAAGTTTTTTGTAAGTGAGGTGGGCATTTCTTATTTCAAAGCACTAGGCAAACCTTCAAGTATTATTTGTTTTTCAGATAATGATATTCCACACAAGTTTCTGCTCTTGGCTTTATATTCAGGTTTGATTTTTCAACATACCAAACAGTTGGAGATTGCTCTTTTGGCAGAATTCAGGAATAAAGTCTTGAAGACTTCCTTTTCCAACTTAACAGGAAAAAACATAGCAATGTGATATTGTAGGCCACAAGGAAGAATGATCCATGAGACATCCACAGATTTTAATCCTGCATATTACTAGGTAAATTGTGGATTTCCTTGACAGAATCTGAGCTCTCAATTTTAACAAAGAGAAGAAACCTGACAGAAAAAAAAATACAAATAGACAATCCTGAAATATTCCATCTATAATTTAAAAATGTAATTCTAAAGTTTTTAATGAAATCATTGTTATATATTTCTGTCATGACTGTCTTCTTCTACTGTGGTTAAAGAAACCATTTCTTCTGTGTTTTCTTCCATGTTCTGAAATAAACATGCTTGCACTGCAATGTAACTTATTATGATAGCTGGCCATAAGTGAGGAATTTGCAAGAACAAAAGAACAAAAACTGAATAAAACTTGATTGGCATTTTGTCTGAGTTTGACTTAAATAAGGGGTTCTCCATATAGTTCTATTTAGCATAATTTAGCATAACAAGCAAAATTTGCTCTTCAGGGTAAACAAAGTTCATATTTAACATGGTGTTGCATGGCTCACTGAAAAGTACAATTCTGGTCAAAAAAATTGGTTCAGTTAGAGTTCATTTTATTTATACTACTTAGAGGCCACAGTTCTGAATGCTCAGTAAAGGTCTTCAGCTCAGAAAGCACCAGAAATTAACGACCACTTCAAATACTACCTAATATCACGAAAGCATATTTTTCCAAACAGGCTATTGCTAAAACAGACTCACCATACCTGGAAGATGGTCAAGTAAGAAGTGCAACCAGCCATGAAATGGGAAACCTTTCCACTTGACTTCCACAACAGAGCTGATTAGGCACCAAGTGGGTAGAATTCCCACCAGCAAGGTGTGCATGTTTGTGGCCTATTAATAGTGAGCACCAGCAGGTATTGTCCTTGTCACAAGACACAGTTAATGAGAGAGAGTAATGTGACAGGGAAAGAAAACAAAATTTTCAACACATCCAACCTTTAGCACCATGGCAGATATACTGTGTATATCAGATATACTGAAAACAAAAGGCCTCTGAAAAAAGTGATGCCAAGAAACAGGACAAGAGACAACAGAAAGAAAATGATGCACAGGAAATTCCACCAACATATGAGAAAGGATTTATTTACTGTGCAGTGAACTAGCACTGGAACAGATTGCCCAGAGGGGGTGTGGAGTCACCTTCACTGAGACATTCCAGAACCGTCTGGACACCATCCTGTGCCCTGAGAGGACCCTGCTGGAGCACGGAGGTGGCACCAGGTGACACAGGTGGAGCCTTCCCAGCTCAACCAGCCTCTGATTCCTCAGCACTTCTAAACAGCCTGTACAGGAGTAGATGGACACCCCAAATACACCCTGTCTCTTACAAGAATCAGGACAGCTGATGTCTCTCCCGTGGAGCCTGGCAAGGGACAAGAAAAATTTCCAATTGCATTTTGGCAGCTTGGCTCTTTGGTAACCTGAATGTCACTTGCACTGGCCCCCAGCCAGAGCTCATTGGAGTCAGTGGGAATCTTTCCATTTGCTTCAGTGCCCTTTGGATCAGGTCCATATTAGCTTTCAGATTTGTTCATATGTTTCAGATCTATCTGGCATTTATTTTCAAGGGCACAGTGTGTGAACAATAGCCTGTTTGCTGACTGCAATTTCACATAATTTACTTTACCATGATAATTACAAAAATCTTTCCCTTCTTGGCGTATTGTTTATACTTGTATTAATCAAATAGTAAACTAATTTGGGTTACCCATATAATAAATTTCTTGCCAAAGAAAAAGTAGCTGAATCCTTCATGCATTCTTTTACCAAAACATTTACTTGGGAATGGTTTGGTTTTTTAGACATGAAGGTGTGAGCTGAAAAACTGGTTTTATAGAACTATAACATCCATTTACACATGCAGAGATTATATTAAATTGATGTAAAGAACATATAATATTTACTGTAATAATTTACTGCAACTGATTGTAATACTTCAGGAATTACCTGTCTTCCCAGTGTAGATGGAAATTGAAATTATTTCCTAGAACAACGTTAATGTTCTTAAAATATTTTGTCAATATTTCATCATTTTACCCATAAAATTCACCCATTAATTTGTTTGATGCTATTACCATGTGCAAACATTTCTTTAAATAATTGACTTGATAGCAACTGACAATACTGGATGGAAGAACATAAGATGATTTTTGCCATGTCAAATATTCCAGTGATCAAGAAATTAATATAGTAAAATAAATAATAAGTAAAACCAAAGCTACGTGTAGTGAAAAGATGAATCCGTGCAGGAGGAGGGGGAAGGCAGGAGGAGCTGATCCTGAGAGCTCAGCTCCAGCCCCTACGTGGGCAGGCAGCAAGGTGGGGCAGCAGATCCCAGAGCCTCACTGAGCTCTGCCAGGAATTCTGGAGTCACGCTGCTCCCCAGGGAAGGAGCAGATGGCAGATCAGCTCACTTGGACCATGCCCCTGCCCTCCAGCTGAGCAGGCTCATTCTGGTTCATCTGGAAAAGGAAAAACTCCTAAAACAAGCTGCGAGGAGCCGAAAACCTTGAGCTGGAGAAGGGCGATAAGCCACAGAGGAGAGCTACTATGAACCAAAGAAAAATTATTTGTAAAAAAGAGAAAAAAAAAAAACAGAGGAAAAAAAAACACACAACCCTAAACAAACCCAGAGTGGTCAAGCCTTTCCCATTTCAAATACTTGATCCAGCCCTTACACCACTCATGCCTGTAACAACAGGGGTATTTATTTTAACTCAAATCAGCTCATTAGCCCTTTTTCAGACAGACTATGCCCTGCTTGATCATGTATGTCAAAATACATTCCAGATTTAAGAGCAAAATAAGATACAGTTGTTGTGCCAAGATAGACAAAGGCTGAAGGTCAGTAAAGAGGTAAAATTCTGCATCCATAGTAACTGAGTGGCAGAGCTGACATAGGAAATCTTGTTTTTCTAAGTCCAGCTCTAGTGCCCCTTCACAGACTGAATACAGCAGCAGAACTATTATTGCAGGTAGCTCAGGATCAAATTTGCCTTGTACAAAGCCAAGAATAATAAGAATGTATTACATTATAAGCCACAGTAGACAGGACAGATACATTTATTTACCAGCTGTTTAATTATTTATACAAAGCATAAGAAGTGGGTCACAAAAAGCCTGAGAGTTGCCAAATTGCAGTCCCTCTCCCTGTTTATAAGTGGGAGCAAACTTTCATGTTAGGCAAAGCATCACTACTTCAGAAAAAGCTGTATGATAAAAAAAATATAAATTCCAGAGGATAGCAAAAATCTACCAGATACCCCTGCCTCTCTAATTCACTTTTAACCTGCCACTTCTCACACCACTATTAAATCATTACCAAGTTAATAAACTTTTGGAGTACGTTTCTTAAATAGTTGTATGCAGTCATCACAAGGAATATGTCATGGTCTACATGCTGATATATCCAACCATTGTGAAGTATTGAGTTCCTTGACTCCAACATAATCTACTACATCTGAAAAGATTTTCCGTCTTGAAAGTAAATAGGATGGCATTAATCTGCATTCAAGTCCAATTCAAGCTAAAATACTGGGAAGTAGGTTGTGCAGAACAAAAGAGCCATTTAGAAAGCAGGTTTTGGATCCTTTCCCAATGAAACAAGTAACCTTTAGCACTATGAATGTGAACTTTCCAGGTAATAACTTTGTCTGTGGTTTGAAGAAACAATTGAAACAACAATATTAAAATGGCATTGGCATATTCAGAAGTCACTATTCTCCTTCCTGCTCACATTTCACTGAAGACTTCACTTGAATAAAAATCTCCTGTGCTTTTTTGATAGATAGACCCCGTTCTCTTCCTGCTATTGACATGTTTCTCATGAAGCATGAGAAGAGCTCAGTTTGATGAAGGCAAACACCAAAGAAAGAACTTAGAAATATATACAGAGAACGAACCACCCAAGAAGTACAGCCTGACAACCATAAGACACCTCACAACACATGAACAGGAAGGAAAAGTCCATTTTCTTTCACTCAGAGTTCCGTGGTTCCGTCTTTTACACTGATTTGTACCAAGTTGCACATCTGGGATATGAAATTAATTTCTGCCTTTCAGAAATTTAGCTGTTTCTTAAGAATTAATTAATTCCGTTTCAGCAAAATATAGATTTTTTAAAAAAATTTCAGACTTCAGGAGAAAACCATAAAATATGTAATATTGTAATAAGAGGTCCTCTTTAGCTAGGTCCCACTATTACCAGTTCTTTCTGATAAAATTCTAACATAAAACTCAAAGTTTGAAACTTTAATCATCAGCTCTCCAGGATCTAAAGAATGTCATCCATTATATTATTGAAATGTCTCCCTGGGTGTTTTCCAAAAGTTCACACTTCTGATGACTTTACACATCATATCCCTGTGGTAAAACAGAGACTCACAAAAAACTATAATTTCTTTGGTTAATAAATATTTCCAACCTTTATTTAAAACAAGAGGTCCTATTTCACCAAGCCATGCTGCACACCCATGAGGCCCCTGTTCCTGCTAAGCCACCTGACATTGGAGAACAGCAAAGTTAAGAACTGCGACTGATCTTCATCAAGGAGTGCCCAGAACTGGCAGCAGTTCAGCACTCAGACCACAGTTCAATTTACAGTTTTGGCAACTATTTCCAGAGCATTCTCCAAATTATTGCTACTGTCTTTGAGACAAAGTGCCTCTTAGCAAAGAGTCAGTGAACCTGGACACTGGATTCCTTACTCCCTGAACAAAAACAAATCACAAACCACTTTCAGTGCACCACTAATGGTCACTGAAAAACAGTTTCTTCAAAGTAATGTTTTCACAAATTTCACTGACTGCACTAAAGGTGTCACTGCCTTGCATAATCCTTTTTGATGAACAGCACAGGGAACCATTGCTGTCAGTTAGCAGCCACTTTAATGCTCAATATGGAACATAGAAACCTTACAGAAACTTGTAGCCAGTTACTTGATGACATCTTCAGAAATATGTGGGATACTGTCCTTGACGTTAAATCATCGAAGGCTTTTTTTTTTCCTATGGTGTAGAATTTTCTGGCTGTCAGGGATGTCTTCAAAAAAGTTGTTAAAAGTATTCAGCAATAACCTTGTTGACAAACTCAGCACTCAAAAGAGAGTTACACAGTTTTATAGTGCAGCATGGAAAATGGAATTTTCTTCTGTCTCTTGGCTTCAGTCTATGGACAACTTGCAGCCCAATAAAACAACAAACTGCACAAGTGTCTTTAGGAGGCTTCTTTTTGAGTATCAAGCATAAAGTAATCTAATTTTCCAAATGGAAGAATTCCAGCAGCAGTTGAAATTCTTTAAATGACAAGGTTATGGTCACACATGCTGCTCTGGAGTATAAAATTCCAAGCCCAGTCCATTCTTCAGCTATCTATAAAAAATTTCCTCCATGAGGTGTCAATAATCCCCCAGTCTGCTGGCATAGCCAAGAATGATCCCTCAAGGTAGTCCTCCAAATACACCTGAATTATCAACAGAGCAACCAAACAATTTAAAGTGTTTAAAGTTACATGGATTATTTTCATAGAACCAGATTCAGTTCTCAGTTATAAATACCTTTCTGCCTTCAGAGCTGAAGATGGGAGGCACAATAGCAAGCACTCTCCAGCATTGTTCACCATAATCTATCCAAGGCAATATTTGGAACACTCAGGCAACAGGGATGTAATTTTAGTTGCAAGTGCAAATCTTGCTAGACTGGAGCCTCAGATATCCACATAATGAGCAAATAACAGTGAACAGCATAGGGCAAACATCAGAAGTTTATGGACAGCTCTAGTCCCTATGAAGGCAAGGCAGTCAGCATTGAAAATCAATTTTACCTTCTTGTTTTCAGAAAACTGCACATTTGAAAGTTCATATGCATATACAAAAGCTACTAAGAAAAAAAATTTAGGGAAAAAGTATGACACCATTAATCACAATGGTACATTAAATATTTCCAAATTAATAGAAACCCCATGAAAATCTGAAGACTTCGCCATATAAGAAACAAATTCTAGCAAGTTTTATGTGATATCATAATAAAACAAAGCAACAGTCTAGTGAAGGCATGAAAACTAAACATAAAATTTATTTAAAGTACATTATTAGGCAACCTGGCAGCAGATATGCAGAAGGATCCGATGATCACAATATAAGACAAATGTTCATGGAAGGCCCAGCCACGTTCACCATGGAGATCTGGGAATTACTCATACTGAGAAGGCTATTTCAACACAACACACTGAAGCATTTACCTCAAATAGAAATATTAATGTGAAGAGTTTTCAGAGCAAGTGAACAGTAACAAAATGCCACAAGCAGATGGTATTTACCCAGCAATCCAAACTAACTCAACAGAAAATAAATATTCTGTAACTACAGGGTGTAGTTACCATTTAAGTCTGCCTCTGTAGCAGAGGGCTTAAGGATGAATAATGTGATGCAGCATCAAAAAAAACCACAGAGGGACAGGCAACCATAACAAAAAAAATTCTAATCAAATACATTTAAGCCTGGAAAGGTTCTGATGCATAATGCTGAGGAAGCTAAATGTTCACTTGATTTCAAGAACCAACTGAGAAAATTCATAGAAGAAAAATTCATAGTTTCTAACCACACTGTTTCTGGGTCAGTCAGACCTGAGGCAAACACAGCAGCTGCAAAAGTAGTGTGGGAGAGCATCAGACTTATACTTGTGCTTTTCCTGTGCATCACAGCACAGACAGTGCCCAGGGTAATCCTGGGTTATTTGAACACTCTGCAGGATCAGTGAAATTCATCCTTATTTATTTACACAAAGATTTTCTCTAAACAGAGGCCAATATGGCATTGAAAAGCCCATAGTAGATAATCTTTTTAAACAAAGCATTTTTCCCAAATTTCCTGATGAGGCCTCCAAGCCACTTCACACATGCACAGAAAATATCTAGATACATCCAGAGGACTCCAAGTTTATGGAAATTCATGCTGTGTGTCACAGCCAAAGAATTTAACACTATGAGCTCAAGATTATTGTGCCTTCACCTGTCTTCCAACCCTTTTCCTGGACCTGGAAAAAGGGGATTAAGGTGCTTTTCCATCAGACAGTTCATCCCCAGTGTCTCATCTCATGCTGTTGTGTGGTGATTTAACCCATAACCCAGGGCTCTGCAGGGAGGATAGCAGCCCCTCAGTGGGGCAGAGACAGTAATGAAAACATCTTAAACCTCATCTAGGGATTCAGCAGAAGCTGTCTGGCAGGTGATTTCACTGTTACTGTTAATTGGCAACTCTGACATATTTCTCTATACTTCAGTTTTCCTTTCATAGAAGTTTCCAACAAGTAAATATGTTTTCCTGTTGAATCACTTTTGTTCTTTAACAAAGCATATTAATAACATACATTTACATCATAGGGAACTTTTTCAAATTTCTTTGTAGTGATGGGAATTTTAAAAATTGATGTACTACCCAGAAATTCCCTTTTTGAATTCTTTGGTAGGTTTGCAACTGTCACTCCCAGTTACTGCCTTCAGCTAATCTGTTCCTTAGATTGTTTTGTTTTCTTTTTTCCCATAATTATACACCACAGGGGAAAAAAATCAGCTTCTGCCCTGCTTTTCTTTCAACTGGGGGAAAAGGGATAAGGTTTTCTAAACCCTTTTTTGCAGTCTAAATCAATCTGGACATCTACTGAACCATAGTTACAGGAGATTAAAAAGTCCTCTGGTAATGGGGATCCAAATTGTCCTTTGACTCATTTGGAATGTGAAAAATAAACAACAGGCATATTTGAGCAGAAAAACTCAGGATTTCTTAAAACCTCAGCTGCAGAGTTTCTGTTGATTTTACCAAAAGTGTAAACTCTCTTGGCAGCACAGCAAGTTTTGTATCTGCAATGCTAATGGAATGGAGATGATGGGAATTGTATCATACTGCATATGGAATGAAAGGGTGCATGCTGTATTCACATACACCCATATGCTATTATTTATCATTACAGTTGGCAATTTTGCCTAACTACAAATTGCTAAGGATTTCTATAATAAGAACAAAAATATGGAGTTTCAAAATGAGCCAGTATGATTTCAAACGTTGTGCAGAGCAGTGAGCAAACTCTGTATTTTTCTACATGTTCTTAACCACTGCCACAGATCCTACATTTATCAAACCTTTATACAATTTGAAGTATCACTTGGAGAAATGCAGATAACTTTGGAATAACTCCACTATCTGGCCTAAAACAAAACCAGTAGGTTTTTTTTTACTAGGTCTCTATTACTATTGGAAAAACAAAGAAAAAAGTGAGCAAGGATAGAGAGTCTTGTGCACCATCCTTATATTTCATTGGTTTTATTAACTTATGCTTTATTAATTTTCAGAAATACCTGGCAGGAGAGAAAAGTAAAAATACCACAGTCATACAAGGCTTCCAAGTAAATACAACACAAAGATGCCACTGCATTGTTAAAATGACCCATTTCTGTTTTCTTTAAAATAAATTACCTTCATATTCTGGTGTCTAATCTGTACATAGCCCCAGGGAAGTTCCCTAGGTGGCAAGTACAGGTGTTATTGATCTATTTTTAAGGGTGAGTTAAAGCCTAGTTAATTACAAGTAGATTCTTGAAAAGTAGTTGAGCCTTTGTTTTAGTTCATAACCTCTGGGGAAAAAAAAAAAAAAAACAGTCATAGCCCAGAGGATGATAAAAATGAGTAAAGTGAACAGCTTAAGGAGGAAAAGACATATGTACAGCTGAAAAACTGGAGAACACCTTCAATTAAATCAATAAGTCTCCCAACAGCAAGGGAGAGAACAAAAGTGCTTTAGTGTTCAGGAGTTAATCTAGAAAATCTACCACCTAATCAATGTGAAGCTGCAGTCTGAGAAGCAAGTGCTGGTTTAAGCTGCTAAAAAATCATTATATGTGCTTTGCCATTTCCCAAACCTTCAAAAAGATCACGTTTTCACCAGAAGGTGCTGGGGAATGAGCAAGAATTAAAGCCCTCATTTTCATACCAAACCTTCTAAAAAAACAAGTCATCATACAGAAAACTGATACTGCAGAGGGAAAAATAGACTCATGATTTGATGGGGAAAGCTGAGTAACACATATTTTAGAATTTCAGAGAACCACAGAGATTTGATGGTATCTGTAAGGAAAGAAATAGCATGCAGATAAAAGACATTTCAGAAGCAGACAATTCACATTTTTCACATGCAAGCAGCAAAATGAGTTACATAGATAGATGCCAGCAGATGTCAAACTAGGCTGTCACTGGGCAGTTGCACAACCATATTCATATTAACAGTTTGGACAAAATGAGAAGCTCTGGTGGGAGCTTCAGAGCATAAGAACCAAAATAACTATTGAGTGGGGAAAATGTCCATTAAAAATCAAGGGAAACTAGGCATTAGGACATATAAAGCACTTCAGTAAAGTCAACAGCTAATCCTCCATTACACTGTGCACTTTTCTAAGGTAGTCTGTGTGTTCTGCTTTGCTATGTAAATATTATAATTTACCTTCTGGATGTGATTCTGGCAAAAATGACACAATTATTCAGGTACAAACTGAACAATAATAACAGTGCTTGCTATGTGATCATTCTTTCTCTTTTGACAGGAATTCTGGAGTTGGGAATATGTCCACCTGGGTTAGCAGATGTGTGGCATACTACAAACTATCTATTGTTCAGATCATTTTTCTTTCTACCACCAACTTTACATTCCCACAGGCTCCTTTCTACAATATAAATTCCCTGACTGATACTTTCAGATGTAGCCAGAAATGTCAAATCAAACTTATCTCTTGTGGGCTTTCACTTCCAGCTGCAGAAGACATCCTGATCAGACAGCCTCTCCCTGCAAGGATTACAAACACCCCTGTGTGGCTCAGACCTGCTAAGACAAACACGGCAAGCAGGCAGCACAGCTCAGCTTGGCTGTCCCCTACACCTTTCCAACACACACAGAACAGAAGAGTAAAGCTGCAAATCTCAATGCAGATGCTCCTCAAGCTGTGGGGGCATTCACATATTGCAGTGGGGGAGAAGGAAGTGCCTTCCTTTCGCCATATCAAAACTAAATTAGCAACATTTCTTAAAAATGTTCTGAACTAAAACAAAAGTTATTGCCATTGGAACAGCTGAGTGACTTTATTGGAGACTATTTTAATTTACTCTTACCTCCATGCAACAAACAAAACATTTTGGTGAAGGGAAAAGGCAACTTGTATTTTTGTGGCAAATTTATTTTGTATGCCTTTTTTAAAATTATAATAGTCAAAGAGCACTATACTGTCCCCTCACACATCATGTGGCACTGTTACTATTATTAGGGAAGGCTTCATTTCATCTTAACGAAAGGATTTATCAGTTATGGTATGAATAACACAGAGGTTATCCCTGATAAGTGGACTTGTAACTGAAGGTAACGATGGGCAATCGTCACAAATATCAAATATAACTTGAGAACATATAAGAAATATGTAACATTTGCATTTAAAAGGACTGTGAAGTATACATTCTGTGCTATTTCATTTTTATCTGATAGCTTTGTTCTTTGTAATTTAGAGAAACACTAGATCTAGCAAGAGTCAATTACAGCCATGTATTGTTATTGAGCAAATACAAGTCTCAATAAGGTTTGTACCCTATTTAATCACTGTATCATAGTAATAGAGAAATATTTATTTCATATTAAAAATGTTACCTTATTTTAATTACAACTAGATAAGCATTACTTCTCTAAGCCAATTATGCCACATAACACTAAAAATAAATAATTAGGACAGTTTCACTGTTTGGGAATACTTTGATCCTGTTTTATACTTAGCAAAATTTAGCTGGGAAGATATATTCTCTCCCAGCTGCAGTAAATAAATGTGACCCCACCAGCCTGTGCTCAGCCTCACCTTAAATTTTAATTTAAGCTCTAGCAGACTTAGTGTCTGGGCAGTGGGAACATGAAGGAAGACTGAATGCAAGAGCCACTCAGATGCTACTGGAAAACAGAAAGCAGCAAGAGTTACCTTTAGAAGTACTGAACCCTAAACTATTTCTTTCTCATTGTTACTAAAATAATGAAAAAAAAAAAAAGGTGCACCAAAAATGTTAAATTAATCAAAGAAATAGTGAAAGAGATGTGCAGTGTTATTTGCCTCACACCATGAAAGGGCATGACTAATAATCATTTCTCATGCTAAATTACAGGAGGCACAAGACTGAAATCAATGCCCAAGTAATGCATGATTACTTTGTTGACTGCTCAGGGATGTGCATTTTGTCAGAACCTCATCTAATTCCACTGGTCTTTGCACTTCAAGCAAAGGCTACCCAAATAGGACCTCACTAATGCTGAGCACATTCTGGGGAGTGTAATTAGTTCAGCTGCAGAGGAGGGGATTCAGGACAGGAATCTGCTGCTGAACTTGCGGAGAACTGCAGTGGAAATACAGGAGGTACTTTACTATCTCCTATTCCACACACATGGATTACCAGACCTTTTTGGGAGTATCTCTGTTCAACAGGTCACCCTAGAATCATTTCTCCTAACCATCTGGTAAATGGGATTATTTTCTCATGTTATTGCTCCTGGTCACACTTATTTTTTGCATTTCTTAATTGCACTAAGCCTCTGTTTGAGATTTCAAAGCTATTTCTCTGGCAGCTCTTATAACTGTCTCATTAATTCTTCCTCTCCAACTCTGTACCATGAACAATAACATTCTAATTTTGTTTATTTTACTTAAATCCATAAAGAAAATTTAGAAGAAAAAATACTGAAATCTTTATCAACATGCACCTCTATTTATGTATCGCAAGTGAACCCCTTCTAAAATTGCATCAAGACCTCAAAGAACACCATGAAAATAAAGAGGAAAGGCCTCATGATAAAACAGCTGCTTGCAGAGAAAGCTACAGTCATGCTCCTTTTGCAGATAATAAACAGAGTCCGTGCCACTGGAGAGGCAGGGTGTGGATTAATAACACCTTCTGCAACAGTAATAATGTGTCTGCATTACTTGTTTTTCAGAAGAGCAATTTTCTTCACACTAATAAATCTAACTGCAGAAATATGGCTTATGTCACAAAAGTGCATTGCAGCAGTGTAGTCTTTATCACTGAGGTGAGAAATACCTTTTATGTTTATTAATACACTGTTTTTAAAACAGGTCTTAAAAATGTTAGCAGTGCCATTATACACATTCAGTGAAGGCAGGATGCATTATTCATGATAGCTGTGATAAGCCACTTGTCCTATAATGCCTTATCCATGCTATGGCTCCTCAGTGTTGACTTTCAAAGGTACAGAGAGAAGCACAGAGGCATTAACAGCTGCAGCAAAGCTCTTATTTCCTGCAGGTGGGATGCTGAGCAGCATCACTGCAGCATTTGCCCTGAAATTCCCCACCTGTGACAGCCACGAGTCTTTCCTGTGACGTGCAATGGCTCCTCTGCATAGGGAAGGGGATTTGAATTCAAAAAAAAAAAAATCACCTAGACATCACACACTGCCTTTTCAAGGTTTTGGGTAGTGGGTACCAAATCTGCTACAGGTATTTCATGTATTTGAGAATGATGCTTGTAATTTGTAGTGTTAGGACTTGTAGAGAAGGCAGAAGAGCATGGTTTATAGGATAGTTTTTGCCTAAGAAGTTTCCCAGCACATTTCCCACTCGGAGGTGGAAGCTGACAGGTTGGTGTGCTCTTTTTTCTGGTCCAGCAATGAACATAAATGAAAAATCCCTGATTAGGATCATTTGATCTCATAAGTATTAAATGATTACATAGCTCCTGTAGTGCATATCTGAAACTCTATGTCTCCACATTTATTCCACTGAAATTATTTCTGAGGGCAGTGACAAGCAGCACTTAACACCTACTGAGTTCAAAACTGAGGCACTCATCTGAGAGCACTTTGACCCAATTCATGCCTGTAAATGGAAATTGTATTAATCCCATTGAAATATCCTTTAATAGGACAGGAGAGATTAAAAATTGCTCTTTTGCAATGGGCAGAGGAATAAGAACTCTCTAATTGATTCAGGCCCAATTTCTATGAAGTCAAATTCTACATTGTCCAAACAATTGCCATGATTCTATTAGCTATTTGAAATGTTCTTCTAAGTTGCCCTTTTGTCCTTTTTATTTTTAGTACTTTTGGTAAAGTGGAAAATATAAGATGTTTAGAAAGGCTATGGGCTGGTTTTTGTTTTGTGTTTTTTTTGTTTTGGTGTTGTTGTTTGGTTTTGTGTTTATTGGGGTGGGGTTGTGTTTTTTTAAAGCAACTCATTCATAAAGTACTAACAGTGACATTTCTTTGATTTTTCTCAACAACACATTTTAAACTAACTTTACCAATAGAAAATATGTTGCCAGCACATATTTTATTTTTATCTCAGATAATCTAGAGAACACTTTACCCTTAGTTACTTAACCATCAAGTTCAGCCAAAGGGTAAACACCACAGAAAAGTGCAGATGCTATGAGAAAAATAGAATGAATGACATGAAAAGAAGAAAAATTTTAAAAGGAAAGCAAAAAAATGCTGAAAGGAATAAAAAATAAAAAAAAAGAAATATAGAAAACCATCCACATTCACAACTTATTAACTCACCGTGAAAATATTTATCCAGATTCTGAACAGCCAACTCTATCAGCATCATGGTGTCCAGATCCTTTATTCCATTCTACCTTAATGTTCAAGAATCCTTCCTCACCAGCAAGTGCAGCAACACTGCCAGTCCTGGAAAGAGGAGCTGCTGTCCTGGGGCAGTGAAAAAGCACAGGGATCTACAGACATCTTTAGGGAGCTCCAGAAGCCATTCAGTTTCAGACAGAACAACCTCCATTCAGAAATGGGCTGAGAAGGGCTCTCAAAAAGTAACCACACAAAGACTCCTTCCTGTTATTGCTGAAACAAAACATTTTTCCTCTGGTTTTCTTGCTAAAACCTTCTGTATCAGCATGTGCAAAAGCAAAAAACTAGCATTTTATCATTTTTCTCCAGCGAGGCAGGAAATGAGCAGTGCAACTTCATCATCCAGTGGCTGCATAAGGCCAGGATGGATAAGCAGTAAAGTAGAAATTCTGCTGTTCCTTATTCTACCTGGAGACGCAGGAACTGTGCTGCCATCACTGAGCCATCATGTCTGAAAGGGCTGGCTCCCAAAGGGGCACTCTGGCAAGATTACAAACTACTCATCCAGATGAAAGAATTTCTCAGTCTGGAAGTGTCATTACAGATAAACTGTTCCTAAACTCAAGGGTAAACAGGTAGTCTGAGAGTAATGTGTATTTACCACCTGGCTTATGCTTGCAAAATTTGGACCATATTGGGTTTGCTTCCTCTGTTTCTCATCGAATGAAAAATAATTACATAAAAGAATTTTTTCTCTGAGCATCTCCATAAATTAACAAGAAAAATTCTTGAAGTAATTGAGGTTGGAATCCATAATTGAAATGAAAACATTTCTACCAATCTGTGATTCTTTATGAGACAAGTGATATTATCTCTTCAACACTTACTGGATTCAGCATGCTGCCTCTCTAGTGCATTACTACATTCAGAAAAGCAGCTGGTGATAAACATGCAGCACTTCTTCAGTTTAATACTAAGTGTATAGAACCTAATGATTTTGGCAAGCTTTTAACGTTTTATTACTGGCAATGTGTTTGCAGCACTCGTGTAACACAGCTATAACAAAGAAAACAAAACTGTCTGTTGCTCCAAATGTTTACAGAGTGCAGATGCACAAGCTCTTTGCATATCTGATAGAGGTAGGGCATAAATCAACCTCTTCCACTTACATTCCACAAGGTTTATCTTAAAAGCAAGTAATGAACTGAATATACTGGGGGAAAGATCTTTTCCACCAGAAAAAAAAAGTTACTGCCACGCTAGACTCTTTCAAAGGGACTTGAGAGTTCTCCAAGCTAATGGCATATAATCAGGAGATCCTGGAAAAATGATGCCAAATGTCCTTTGAGGTTTTACTGGTTTCTCTCAGAGAACATTGAAGCCTCACTCCTGTTGAAAAACTGGTGCTGTTCTGTAAATGCCCTGGGAGATTCAGATGCCAATGCCTCAATGTCCTTCTCAAGACTGTACTTCAGCTCCTTTCCTTATTTTCATGGTGATTTCTGCCTAAGTTCAGATGCTGAAGACTGCACAGTGACAGGAGGGACAGCTGCTTAAAAGATCAGATTTACAGTTATTCCTGAAGGTTCAGTCTTTTTCTACTACACTATTAATGTGTAATAAAAATATTCCCCAGGAATGCAAAGCTGGACATTAATAGCTTCACGATACAAAGATGTAAAGTTAGCAGAAATTGCCACAGTACTTAAAGGTTTTCTAACGTGTGTTTAAACTCTTTGAGGTGTCATATGCCCCTATATTATCAAGTAATGGGTTTGTAATCATCATTAAGTTGTCTGAAACATTCTAAGTGGAGGGAACATTTTTCCATCTGACTCACTCCTGCCCTCCAAGAGGTGAGGCCCAGAGGGATTCTGAATGTAGGCACTGGAGGAGCCAAGGGCACAGGATGTGTAACAAGTGGATGGATCTATGTCCTGGTGTCCACATCTTTTTGATCAGCTAAGGTATTTCGTTCTCTTATCTACTTTTCCCACGCTTTTCTTCAATCTTAGATCAGTGAGAAGGACAGACACTACAAAATCCACCTTAAACTCCAACAAAATTTCTGTTAAATATCACAGTAATGACTCTTTTCAGAAGAAAGTAAGGAGCCTGCAACTGTGGAGAGAATGGCTGTGGTTTGAAATCATTCTAATAGAGGATATTAAAGAACTATTCAAACATTTAATATAGTATTAATGGCAAGAGAACAGGGAAACAAACTAGTGGCTCAGTTTCTACAGATCTTCTCACATTTAAAAAGCATGTCATTCTGCTAAAGAAAAGAAAAACAAGATATTTTATCAATATCTTTTTCTCCTAAGCAAATTCACTTGAATCATTCACGATTCTGCCATTTTCTCATTTTTATGCTTTTACTGCATCCTTTCAAAATGGAAATAGAACGAGTATGAAACTTGTCTAGTTCATGATCATGCAGAAAGCATAAAGGAACTTGGGTATGGCACAGAAACCTTTTAGAACCATGAAAATGTTGAGAGTTTTTATTAATAAAGTTACAAAGTATACCAAAAATAATTGGGTTGTGTTATAATATTAAGATGCTGTTGCTTCTAGTAGCGTCTTTTCCTTCTCTTGGTTAAGTCACTGTGCTGTTACTGCTGGTGAGACACAAAAAGAAGGAACACAGGTGACCTCAGAAATGGGAGATTTCTGATATCCACACCCTCTCTGAACTTAAGGAGTTTTTTTACCACAGGTGGTAGTGTGAGATTTTTTTCAAAATAGACCTCAACTTCCCCAAGCAGGCACTGTTTCCATAATTAGATAAACCTGAGTCTTCATAGATTCCTTCAGGAATTTCTGATGGCAAACAAACTTGAGTGCTAAAATATGTGGTCTTAAGATTCCTTTTTCCTGTGAGCATTTAGTCTGGCAAAAGCCCAGTCAGTGCAAGAGAACTCAGGAAGTGACACAAAGACTCCTGAAATAGGCACACTTAACATTCACATGAATATTTATGGGAGTGTTTTGCACTATTGACTCTGCTCTTGTTGCTAAACATAAACAATTTATGTTAATTAGTAATAGTATACTTTTAGGCTGTGGAAGGGCAAAATATTGTTTTGTTGTTAATGCTAATTAATAATTTTCTATGGCTGCAAAGAGTTGCTAGCTTGATTCTTATTTTAAATATAAGTTCTGACAAAACACAGGGAGCAAACTTTCCCATTCTTAGGTCAAATTAGGAAAGCAAGATTTTGGAACAGTTACCTTGTTGAAAAGCATCCCTGTATATTTATACATGCATTTATGGCATGCTTATTCCCTCAATTAATATGTAGGGATAAGGACAAAGAAGCAGGAAAGGAAAAAGTGCCATTTATTGAACTCAGTTTTCCAGTATATTTACACAAGGAATAATTTTTTTTTAAATCCTCAGAATTTGATTTCTAAAACATCAGTGAATGCAGACACTGTTTAGAAGAAAACAAAACCTCAAAGGGAATACAGACTGATTTTTGCCTTCAGTTAGAATATTCTTGCTGAACACTGGACCAGGCCATTTTAAAATTAAACACTTTCATTTTTTCATTTGATATATGCATTAAGAAAACTGTATTTTGAATAGAGAATTATTTTAACTTCAGTTCAAATTTCATTGTCCATCCTAATATCCCTATAGTCAAATTTTCTCCTGGACATTTCAGAGAGTAAGTGAATATTCAGTGAAAGCTCAGAAAAATTAAAATTTTTCCTTCACTTATCATATAAAATGTCTCATAAAATATTATTGCAGACTGAGAACAAAATTGCAGAGGTTCATAACCATGTACAGCCAACCCATATGTCAATAATGGACAACAAAGGATTCTTCCCAGTGTTTGCCCATCAATGATCAGCAATATGATTCAGTAGCCATTTAAAAATAAAAGCTTTTGTTAAAGCCCATGGAAAAGCAGCTTGCTTTGTTCCATTTTTCATCATGCCCCAAAATTACTTAGCTTTACTCATTATTTCTCTTTCAAATACAAGGAGGGAGAGTCTGAAGAAGCAAACAGTGTTTGAAAGAGTAGTTACAAAGCCAGAGAGCTGCAAACTTAACTGCAGAACCTTGTCCCTTGCTTTGCCATTCCAAAAAATTTATAACAGAACACTTCTAAGAGATTTTTCAGGTAAATAATTGCCCTGATATCAGTGAATATTCCCTAATTGAAATGCTGATGTGCTCCAGCACTTTACTGAAGGAAGATCTGAATTATCATATGCAAAATGTATACATTAAACTTCTTAAACATGAATTGTAAGAAAACACACATTTGTGAAAAGCAATTGACATTTTACACCATTAATAATTTCAAATTAATTTTTTAGAAAATCCTTCAAGCATTAAATTATATGTTATCTAATTATTGTCCTTTATTATTTGCATAAATGAATTTTCATTTTCCTGAATACAATTGCTAAGATACTCAAGGTCAGTGATGTGTTTTGTGTTCCTTGACAGAATACTAAATAATTACTGCACAGCCTTCAATGTCTTGGTCTTCAGCAAAAATCTAATGTTCAGAAACACACAAAATTATGATTCCTATCAACCAGAAAGTGCCAAGGTTCCTCCCCTTTTCTTTTGTTTTCACACTGTGAAAGTGGAAATGTGCTTAGGAGCTGATTGCACCAACTACTTGAAACTCTCTGTCCCTAAGAAGGGCAAAAACAATCACCTGTAATATTTAAGTACAAGTATTGTTTCAACACACTTCTTATAAACAAAGAGGTTTGCAGGAATTCAAGACCTGGCTGAGAAACAGGAAGAAAATAGGACATAGAGGGGGAAAACCAAACCAAATCACACATTGTAACTCAAACACACTCCTGCAGCTCTGGGTGCAGTGGGTGCTCCAGGGTAGTTATTTGACTCCCTTCATTTCACTGCCATAAAATTTGATAATATTGACAATTTTAGGCTGAAGATACATGATGGAGAAGGCATTGCCTACCTCTTTCTGGTTTTGCCTTTAACACCTACATATTTGAACTAGTTTCAGTTAACTTCTCTAAACGGTAGCAAATTCCCCTGAAAAGTTGCTGTGAGGTTTGTATGTGTGGATCTTGCAGGATTAGGCTTTAAATCTATAAGGAGAAATTGCAGAATAGATTCTATTTCAGATTACATGATCCTGCAAGCACTGGACACCCTGCTTAGCTCCACTTCCCTACAGCATTCACCACATGAAATACCCCTGTAATCCAAGTATTTTAAATACACAGAACCTTAACCTGTAAAGCAATTTAAAACTAAAGTAACATCATTTTCTATTCATTTACCACTGTCCTTTGGTCCTTACAAAATTTTTCTGCTTCACCTTAGATAGTCTCAGTCTTTTCTTGCTGTAACCCTGCTGAGTTATATCTATTTAAATTCACTGAAATTCATGCTAAATGACTACTCTATAATGCTACTTTCTTAACAGACATATGTTCTACAGAATAAGTTAAACATTAACCATGGCCTAATCTTTTAATTCACTTAGAAGTTCAAATTTAGTCTCCAAAATACAATCATTTTATAGAACACTTCCAATTTCTTCATATCAACCACCAACATAAAGTGGGAATTATTTGAAAATATGCATTTTTCCCAGTGTAATCTTCAAATTACACATTTTTTTCTACTACCCAAGAAGAAATAGCAGTATTATACACATACATTCAGAAAAGAGGAAATGCAATCTAATGACAGCATTACTTCATTCATCAGCATTTCTGGCTATCATTGAGATTATTACCTCAGCTTTTTTTTGGCCAAGGACAAGAGTGCCAATTCTAAGTCCTTTGACAAGCAGCATCTGAAAAATAGAAAGCAATAATATCTCTTGATAGATTTGCTGATAAAATAGCTGACATAATTACATTTTTAACTGAGGGGAAACAAAATGTCTGGAATTCTAGGTCAGGACGATAGAAGTTCACAAATAAGAGGAGAAGAAAAAATTTTAATCTTAAATCTGCCATAGATGATTACATTCCACATAAATCTCACAAAGACATGAGAGCTGTGACCTTTTCACCAAGGTGACCAGACCTTGAGCAGCTGCATCCCAGAGCAAAGCAGGGGATTGCAGCCCATGGGGGTTTCCTGAGCTGGGGAAAAAGAGAGGAGCACTGGGATCCACCCAGAGCCAGCAGATCCTACAGCCCATGGCCAGCAGCACACACAGAAGGGAGGGGGCCATGCTGGGAGAAATGGGCTGAAAGCACGAGGTTGCTGAGGATTTTAAAGTGCTCAAGTGACCTTGCAGCTGGGGATCACCCTGGATAAACCTGTGAACAGCCACCAGTGATCCTCGACCATGGGCCAGTTTCAGTGGTGCCTTTGTCTCCACTCTGTTCCTCTGCCCAAGAATCTACTGGTTAGTGAGGTAAAGAAAATAAATTGCCAACATTCCAAGGATGTCTTAACTTTAAACTTCACAACAAAATACCATTCTACATCTACTTAGAAATACATGGGTAGGAAACAGCATGGTATTTTTGGCAAACCAAGTTAGCTATGGGAATATGACTGTGCCTTGTCATTGCCTGTCACTTCCAGCTTTTGTTGATCATGAGCTGCAATTGCTGAAAGATTGCATTGAGCTGTCCATACCAGAAGGAAGCTGTTAACTCCTGCTTCAGCCATCTAACCTCTGACTGCAGCAGCTTTGAGCCAGTACTTGGACATCAATGACACTGAGAAGGCCTGAGCTTTCTCTTTTTATGCACATGTACATTAAAATGTCAATAGTGTAAACAAACTGCTTATTAAAAACCCAGGCACACCCATCCCAGTAAGGTCATTACAAAGGAGCAGTCAAATATATTGACCTAATATCTGAGCTCTGCAATATCCAACTTACTTGGGAACAGAAATATTAATAAGAGCACAGGACAGTTTGATCTGCATGGGTCAAAAGGAGGCCGTTAAAAGTTTGCATACTCATGAGTCTTCCTCCTCTGTGGATGTGGAATGTTTGACTTTGAGTTTGCCTACAGAGACACATCTGCAAGATCACAGCCTAAAATAACTTCTGGCAAGGCTGTTCTTGCACCAAGACCCAGAGCTGGAAGAGGAGCTCAGTAGACAGAGATGCTGAGCAGCAGTGGCTGTGTCATGCAAAGGTGCTGTGTACAGTCTGTAAACATGCTCTGGGGTCAGCCTCTCTTGCAAACACAAATGCCTTCTTATCCCTGTAAGCTTTAACATTCCACAGCTTATTGGTCATAAAACTTTCTTTGGGTAGGTTATTTGTGCCCCACCAATACAGAAAAAGAATAGGACAACTTTTATAAATAAGCAGATGTTGTTCATTTTTTATTTCTCTCCTGCCAAGAATTGATTTACTGTAAATTCCCTCCATCTGGCAGGAAGCTAATCTGAATATGAATCAATCTATTCAAAAATAACTTCAAAAATTTCATGTATTCATAACAGGACTTTTCCTGCACAATACCCTTTTCCAGTCATTCTACTCAGACAAGCAAGATTTTCAAAGCAAATCAAGACAAAATATTTTCAGGGAAATTTTCATCTTGAATTTTTTATTAATTCTATTGCTATAGTATGAACTTATTTTGATTTTTCTGCTCTCCATAAAAATATTTTCAAAGAAGTAAAGCAGAGTATTCAAAAAATTTTGGGGTAGGAGAGTTTTATAGTCAGTGCATATAAAAATAATGGGCAATAAGTCTTAAAATCTAATTTTAAGCATTAATGTTACAGTTCTGGCCCTTATTTTTCAAATGGTATCTTACATAACTGAAAGAAGTAAGTAAATATATATATACCCTTTCTTTAACAAGAGCAGTTCAGGAATAGCATCCAACAACAAAATAATGCTATAGCTAAGGTTTAGCTGCCAGCTCTGTGTAAGTTAAACTTGTACAAAGTCAGCAGAAAAAACTTGCCTATAGAATCCAAGAATGATGAATAGATGCCTGTCTAATGAGAAAACAGAGAAGAGAACTAGCAAATCACCCTCCCCTATTATCTGCAAAAGTACTATATCTTATTTCCAGACAGTAACTGCAGTTAATTAGAGAAACAAGATTTGGTTTCTTGTTGGGAAGAACTTCAAATCAGGGTAAAATACCAATACATAGGAAAGCACTTAAATATATATATATTATAGGTATGTGCTCAATATTCACTTAAGATTTACTTCAACTTACATTCATATTGAGGCTTTTAGCCTCCCATTCAGAAAAATACTAAAGATGCCATCTATTCTGAACTGGGAAAAGAATATGTTAAAATTTTAATAGTTTAACTTCTTATACTTTAATCTGAACTTCTACTTAAACACAGTGACGTACTAAGGATAAAACTATCAGCATCAAATTCTGAGCTTGGGGGCAATAATGGATAATAGAAATGTATTCCTGAGGACTGAGGAGTGCATACCATTCTAAACAGAAAGAGCAATATAAAAGAGGACTAAAACAAAAGAAAAAAAAATAAAAGGACTTAGAGGCAAGAAGAGTTGCAGAGCCCAAATGGGCAACAAAAAGGAAAATCTGATGAAATGAGCAGCACTCCGAGATAGCTTTGGTACTGCGTGGGAGGAATCTGCTCACAGCAGGAATAAAGAGACACCTGAAGGAGAGTGGATTCACTGCAGGATGGGAGCATGGAGGGTGATTGCCCTTCCATTATCCCCAGCCAGTGACAGGAGCTCACATCACAGGGCTAAGCAGAAAGCAGCACTGCTGCACCTTCCAGGGTGGGGAGCAGAGGCACCAGTGACAACGTGACCACAGAACTGCAAAGCACCACAGAATGTTTTTACAGATTTAATGCTTGGAAATAAACTATTCTGAGGACCAAGAAAGGACAGGGTTTAAAAGAATTAGATCTAGAAAAGAATTTCCCTGCTATGCACACTAGAGCTGCAGCAGTGGGAATGAGGATGGGTTTGTACCTGATTCTGTCCAGCAGAAGAAATCCTACAAGCAGCTGAGAGATTCTCCGTGTAATTAGGATGCTCCTGATTTGAGAGCCACTTGAATTGTCTGCTCTAGGGACAGCAGTGGAGCAAAATATTTTGCTCAGCCAGTTTTCAGCTCCAACTCAAAAAAAAAAAAAAGTCATTTTTACAGAGTTTGGAGAATATTTACTTAGTGCATCAAAAAAAACGAAAAAAGACCAGAGTGCTCAGAAGATATAAACCATCGAGTTTATAAAATCCATCCTGTGACAATCCCTCCATGACTTTTGTTTTTCACATGCATTTTGTGACACATCTCAAAGGCCTCTACGTTCATTTCTCTCAGACCACATTCTCACTTGATGAGACAGTTCATCATCCTCGGCCTGAGGAGAGGCATTTTCACCCAAGTGCCCCCTCCCTGTCACACTCTGTGTAACAATCTCCCACTATCCAAGAAACGCAGCAGGGCAGGGAGGTGAAGGCACACAGCACAACCCTTGGCAGCTGTGAGCATAACCAGCCTGTTCTGAACAGGGCTTCAACACTTCGTGCTGGAATTTCCAGGTTAGTGATTGGATTAAATATAGGAATATTTGCATTTTCTTTTAATACAGGACAGTTGGCACCCTGAGCTGCTCCTGATTTCCATGAGAATCAGTTTGTACTTTCTCACTCCACAGTTTTCATCAGCTGTCCGCCTCATCCCTGATTCACCTGTAGTTTTCAAATATTTTGTTCATTAAAGTCTGACAAGCACGCTTGCAGAATCTAAAAAAAAATCCACCCATAAATACTGGCAAAATTGAATGTCCTCTCTGATTTTTATCTGTATGGAGTAAAAAGAAGTACACAACAAAATCTCTGATGAAGTATATAAAGGAGATATTTTCATTTAATTATTTCATTAGTGCAATATAGGTTTTATTACAAGTACTTTAGAAATTACTGCATTTCACCTAGAGGTTTTATGTGTGCAAAATGGACTAATTACTTATTAGCTTTTTGTGTAACTAAAGACATTATAAAACTTTAGCTGAAAATTCAGGGATAAATTAATCTAAATTGCAGACCATATCATTAAATAAGCTCCTTAAAATACAGCATAAATTCTTATTGTTCAAATGAAAGCACTGTATAAAAGTCATGACCTTAACAGGGTGTTCCTTTCATAGTTTCATTTGCTTTACATAATTCTCTGAAAAAAAATTTAAAATCTACTTGGATTATAATGAGACTAATCTAGATGAGACAGCATTTTTCACTAAAAAACAAAAATTAGAAAAGTGTGAACAGAAACCAACTAATGTAGCATTTTCTAGTTATGCTAAGTTTCCAGAAGGAAAATACAAACTATATTTTAATAAACACTTTATAGCAAAAGGATATTGTTATGTTTTATGTATCATAATAGCAATTTGGTAAAATAATCCTAGTATATTACTGAAGAACAATTTTCCTTGTAAAACAGGACAAGTATATTCAATCTGCTCATATACTTATCCAATTTAAAGATTGCTCTAGTCAGTTAAAAATAATATCAGAATTCTAAACATCTAGATGCAGCTGTGGCCACACTGAACTACAAACATCATGAAGCAGATGTGGGTTATTTATTCTGGAATGCAATTCAGCACAGTTATACTTATGTGGTGCAGCCCCCATATGGCACCATTGTCTATTCCTGTACATTGCCTCTGCAGTTTCAAACTACAGCCAGGCTCACTTATCCTTGCTCTCCTCTTAGTCCTTAAACACCTTCAATTTTCCCAGTTGCCCTGCAAGACCTCTGAATCTCTGCCAACAATTTGTGAAGCAGTGAAACGCTAAACAATTGTTGATTTTGATTAAGTTCCTCCCTAGCAAGAAGAGCACAAACATGGTAATCTTGTTCAAATATGCCATGTTTGAAAAACCATCACTCCGAGGCAACACAAAACAACTAAAAAAAAGTTTGGCTGCGATAGTCAACACCTTCAAAAAGCAACAGCAGCTCTATACCAGGATCCTGGGAGAAGCAGCTCTGCTTCTGTTCCAGTGGCTGCTGTGTAACAGAGATGTTGATATTATCAGAGGCACTCTCAAATTGCAACTCTCCTACAAGATACAAGCTACAGTGTCAAGATAAGCATTTTTGGGTTTCAGTGCATTCACACAAATTAAAAATAAAACCGTAGAAAATACTATAAAATTAGGGGACTTTAATTAATGCTTCAAAATTTTCCTTCCAGGCAGCAAATTATACCAGCTCTTGCAGCAGCTAACATATCAATTGTCCTGCTGCTTTGCTGAAGAGGAAAACTTGCACAACCTGCATCTTCAGTCACATCAGACTTTAACATTTTATTAAACCGTGTAACATTTCTTTGGATCCACTCACAGGTCATCCCTTCCTATTTAAATCAAGTATTTCCTGGTCATTTCTCCCTCATCATTTCACAGGGGGCACATACAGTCCTTACACATTTTACATTTACTGAATGGTGCTGAAAAATCCAAATACAAGTTCTGTTTCACTACCAGCCCTCAGGAGTTTGGAAGTTAATTTAAGGTGAGATATGCAAGGGGTAGAGTGATGAACATGGGAATGAGAGGGAAAGCACATTGAAGGAGCAGGTTGCTACACAGACCAGCTGTGCACACAATTGAATATCAGTATTTTTAAATTTAAACTAGGAACTCGTTGAAGTAATAAAATAAAAGCCTTAAGATGTGGTACTGTATAATCAATTTCAAAATATTTAATCTCCTACATTATTAATGTTAATTGCACTGTTCTGTGTGCTCATTCAGTGTGGGGCTTCAGACAATGCAATTGATTCTCCTTCCCCAGGAAACCATTTCTGTATTCCTGACAATGCACTATAAGAGCACCACATTTTTTTTCTGCCTCTCAGTCCTCATTACTAACTCCTCACTCAGCCCACTAAAATACAGGGGAGGAATTTGGGTCTCATCAATACCTAAATAATAAATGAAGCTGATTTTGAGTAATACTGTTCTGAGTATCTCAACAATCAGGAACATAAATTTGCATGCAGGAAGAGATTCACAAGTCCAGAAGCCTTTTCTGATGTACTCCCTTATAAATTCTTCTGTAAGCAAGAAAATGTCTAAAGCTCTGGGAAAAGCCTTTCTGTGGCAGGCAGGACTAAAGTGGCACAGGAAGGAGATCACATAGAATAGATGTCTGACAGAAGGAAAACAAGATGCCACAACGTTTTCTTCCTTAGTGAGATACAAATAGAACAGGGGAAACATAAATATGTTTTACTCTAAGAATAGCTCTAATAGCTGGAATTACAATTGATACATGTAGCAGTATGAGTTGCAAGAAATACTGTGATAAATCTATCAAATTCCTAAAAGCTTTGCAAACAGAGCTTTCATGTAAACATGACAGGTTTGCTTCAGCTTCCTTATAAATTCATCTTTTAATGATACTGGAATTTTAGTGAAGTGGGCATACTCCTATCTAGAGTAGGAAAGTTAAAGATCAGGTTATTTAAATACTTATAGTCTTAATTTTAAATTTCATTAGCTAAGCAGGTCTTTTATGAAAACATTTTTTTAAAATGCTGCACCACCAAAGAATCTAACACACTGGCCTTTTGTTTGGGCAAATAGACAATCTCATGGTTAGAGAGATTTTAAACATTGTTTTATCCCCTTGCAGAACTGCCATTGAAAGGCCTAAAGGAACATTTTACATAACTGAGAAAAAGGCAAAGTGAAAATTGGATGCACATGGAAAAGAGAAAGAACCAAAATAAAAAGCACTTCTTAACAATCAAGACAAAGAAAAAATTTCCATTTCAGTAATCTTCTGTGTTATTTTCAATAATGTCTGGTAAGCATATATCAGACCCAAGCCTAATGTTCCCATTATCACTATCATAAGTAACAAAATTTAGGAGGAAATGTTGTCTCAGTGTCCAGAAACCACAAGGGGTGTGATTTTTCTCTAGCTGTCTGGTAACTGTTCTATCTGGCTTTACAGAGGAAAACTCAATGCATGTATAATGACACATTACCCATCAGAGCACCTCACAGCTACACTTCACCATAGCTGTAGTGACAGTACTCCAATTAAAAATAAGTGGAATATCTTAAAATTAGACTGTGTTTCCCTTGCAACCACGCCAAACATTCTTTGCAATTCATTTAAACAGACTGCATTGCAGTTGTTCTTGAAAATACAAATGCTTTCAAATACAAACTATCACTGGAAAACATGTAAATAGGGAAAAAATATCACAGAAATAAAGACAAGGTTCAAAATCTAGCAAAGAAAACTAGAATCTCTCTTGCAAATACACGAAGAGACAGGAAGTACAAGTATTTTCACATACAAGCAGGATAACTTTACCTTGTACTGACCTTAAAAGATAAAAGCAGACCAGTGACATTATAAGGAGAAAAACATATCTTAATTAGATTTAGCCTTCATGAAGGGTGACAGAATTTAGCCAAAGTCATGGAGAGCACACCATGAGTATTCTTTATCCAAAATTATCTTTTCTTTCCTCATATGCATCCATAACATAGATTAAATCCTTGTAGGATTAAAATACACCTTGGGCCTAAAGAACCAAATGTCATTTTAAGTAATTTCCCTAACGTGGGTCAGTTTCAGAATCTTCTCCTTACACAGAATTTCAGCTGTGTTTCTAAAGAGCCACCTTTTTCTCGGAGAGGTCTGTGGGGTTTCATTAACATTTTCAGACAATGTGAAGCATTCACATGCAGAAAACTCAAAATGTATTTTCTGTGTGTTTGCCTGTCATTGCTTTTATGCACTTGATGTGTGCATTCATTCCTATTATGATGTTAACTCACCAGCATACAGCCAAAGTGAAATCTTGAACAGAATTCAAACAAAAATTGGCATTATTTCCCAAATAATACTGAATATTACAGTTTCACAGCTCCAGGATTGCTCATACTTGCAAGAACATGTCTGTTTTGGGAGGGTGGAAATCAATGGAAAATGAATACTGAAATCTACAATTATTCATTACACACACTTATTTTAATTGGAAATATGTTTCTTTCATTAATGAATGGTTTTCTTCCCCATCATACTTTGTCCAATCCTAGCATGGGAAGACGGTTCACTTAGAAGATCCTTAAATCTTCTAAATGAAGTAGTGTCCAAAAGCATCTTTTCAGTATGTCTAAAACATTGGTTAGAATAAAGAAATGCACAATTTTCATTGCATTGAAACAGAATATCTAATGCTGAGTTTAGAGAGAAATTGCAGGCAGAAATCTCAGAGGAGAATGAAGAAAATTACTGGACTGTGGAAGAGCAAAACTAATAATATTGAGCAACTTTACATATGTCTAGAGTTAGCTGAAGATTTATTTTAAACTGTGTGGTTGTCTTATTTCTCATGTGAGGCAGAATTATGAGCACTTTATTGTTTTGCTACATAAACCATCTCTGCAACTTTAATATTCAATGCTGAAATGCAGCATCAGTTAAGTGGTCCCTGGAGATAAAGAAACATATATCTGCCCTTCTCCCACCAGAGAGAGGACAGAAAACACAGATAAAACAGGTAAATTGAATCACTGATAGGAACAGAGAAGGCTGTGACTCCTCACCCAGGTAAAGGATTTCAGCAGAAAGACACAACCTCACAGAGATCATGGGATGAGCAAGAAGGACCAGTGTCTCAACACTGTACACCAGCAGCCCTGGAACCATTGCACAGGGGCATAAAGTGCCCAAGAGATGCTTTAACTTGCTAAAACCCATGAATTTACATCTGCTAAAAGAATGGATGAGCAGCAGCCTCTTTCTTCCATGCGGATCCCAGAATGAGGGTACATGGCCCAGGTGTGTTCAGAGCAGCAGGCAAACCTGTTCCACACAGGGAAGAAAATCTGCACTGCTCTTCCTGTGCCAGGCACACTGGGTTTACTGCCAGACTCTGCTGGCAGGAGAGGAGCAGATAATTCTGGTAGCATGGCAGGAACATAGAGCTCTGCCCATAGCACAGAAAACTGAGTAGCTTTGTAGGAAAGACAGTGTTACATGGCAAATAGCAGAAATGCACTCCATGCAGACAGCTGGCATTGTTAATTTATGAGATGGAGAAACTCAGGGTACCAGGGTGAATTTAGCAGTGGAATGGCTGCCATCCAGGTAATTTTCATGCCCACATTTCCATACAAACTCTTGTGCTTTGGTCACTATTTTTAAAAATCACTTTGATCTCATCTCTTCTAGAGCACTATGTTCCACACCAGCTCAGGTTTGTTCCCTTGCCCCATCAGAGCACCCAAGATGCAGGGATCTCTCTGCACAGATCATGTTATGGATATTTCATGACTGAGTGAGGATGCACCATGCTGGGACAGCTCAGCTAACTCCACCATAAACCTCATTCCAGAACTGGAGGGATAACTACCCAGGGGTAGCACACTGGGTGTGCTGGATGCACTGCACTGCTGCCAGGACCTGAGCCAGTACCTCTGCACCAAACTGGGCATGGCTCCCTGCACCTGGCAAATATCCCAGGGCTATTTTAGGGATGAATCTGAGCACAGAAATCCCCAAACTGATGGTGTGTCTATCACCATTAAAAAGCTATGCTAAATCTTGATTCCCTCTCCTACCAGCATTACCATAGGCAAGTTCTGTGGCCAAAAAAACTCCACAAAGTCAGATAAACCCTCAGATAAAGTGGTAAATTCTGGCCAGTCAGGTATGGTTAGTAGACAATATCTAACTAAATGTATAAAACATCATTAACCTGGAAGTCACCCTGATTTCAGACCTATTTTATTGAAATAAATTCTAGTTGTTGCAACACTTCTACACACAGAATAACAGAACAGTGTTTTACCTTAAAGCTGGCACATAAAAATCAATACCTTTTTTTTTTTTCATAGATCCTTGCTCATTTTAAAAGTAAATACCTTGTATTAAAAGATACTGCATGAATTAAGATTTTCCACTTCTTCACCATTCCTTTGTAAAGTTTACATAAAGTAGTTTGCTGCAGCCCACCCTTTGGTACTTGCTTTATGACCTTGGGCTGCATGAATACTACTTTAATATTTTTCTCAGCTAGTGCTGTTCCAAGTATTACTGCTTTTATGGATGGGGTTGGGGACAAATAGAGTGATGGGTGAAGTGATTTTCCACATTGACTTTACTATGGAAAGGATTATCTGTAGCAATTAATTTTTTCTTCCAATACCACATGGCTGTCCCAATGAGACAGGAAAAGTAGGTCGACTCATTATCCCAGCTGCACTGACTCAGCAGCACTCTAACCATTTTCCTAGAACTAAACCAGGCAGTGCACAGAGAAACACATACAAATTAGGGTAGAAATATCAACATTGCATAGGTCAGCAAAACCATATGGTGTTTAGATTAAAGACATGCATATTCAGAAATACTGCAATCTTCAAGCTGCATATAAAAACTCCCAGCACAGCTTTGAAGTCCTTGCTTCCCTTTCTATAGGCTAATCTCAGAGTCCATGGGCAGTTCTGTACTGACAGCTCTGGGTACCAAAGGATCCCAGCTGCAGGCAGTGGCAGATAGAGCATCACTGTGCTGCCCTGCCAGCTCTGGCTGCTTTGGGAATGCCACCTGTCTGGATCAGAAGGTATTTCAGCCTCCCTCATTAACCCACCAGTTCCTCAGTCGAAGCTGACAACAGAATGCTGCAGGGGAGGCCTTTGAGGTAACAGACAGTGGCCAATGTAATCATTCAAATTGCCTTCAGCTGGATTTCACACCAGATGTAAAAAATGGCCCAATGGAAAGCACTAAAGAACAATGAAAGTTGAAACCCCTAGAAACCCTTTTCTTATTTTCTTGATGACTCTCTAAATTCTTTTCTATGGAGTGCTATATTGCCTCTTAAACCCCTCCATTTAAAACCAATTTTATTGTAAGGTTATCAGTACTCACAATCTGAAAGGAAAGCTGGTACAATGCCATAGAATTCTTAGAGTTGGAAAAGACTTCTATGACCACCCAGTCCAGCCCTTAGCCCAGCAGCACAGTGTTCACTGCTAAACCATGGCCCCCAGTGCCACATCCATACAGCTTTTGAACACTTCCAGCCACAGTGATTCCACCAGTGCCCTGGGCAGCTTGTTCTCATGACTGACCATTTTTCCAGAGAATAAATTTTTCTTAATTTCCAATCTAAACCTCCCCTATCTAAGTATCCAGGAGCCACACCAGCACTTGCTGCACTCTGACCAAGGCCACCCCACACCCATAGACACCACAGATTTCCTTACCAGCTCAACTTCTGGGTTCCCACAGCAGTCTCAGTCATCCATATCCTTACAAGGATTTAATATTAGTGCAACAACCAAATAATAAAATAACAGCTCAAGCTGGTGCTTCTAAGGAGGGACCCTGAATAATGCAGCCCTTGGGCTTTTATCTCCTCCCAGTCCAAGCACGGGAGCCTCACAGTCCCACGAGCCACAGGTGCCCTTTGTTATCCAGAGGCAATTCCCAGCCTCTCCTCCGGGGCTCCCACCCAGAGCTCGGCTGCACCGAGTGCATTCCTCAGCACCTGGTGCACACTGAGCCAGTGTCCTCTTGGCACTCGTTACCCGAGAGAAGAGCTCAACTCCAACCTGCCTACAGACCTCCTTTGGGGATTTGTACAAGTGAGAAGGTCCCTCCGAGACTCCTTTTCAACCACCCAGCTCCCTCAGCTGCTCCTGCTGCTCTCGACCTTCCCCAGCTCTGTTCCCTTCTCTGCACAAGCTCCATCCCCTCAAGGTTTTTCCTAAAGTGAAGGGCCCAGAACTAAACCCAGGAGATAAAATGCAACCTTCCAGATGAGCACCTGGGCAGTCAGAGGCAGGTTAGTTTTTATTACTCTGCAACTCTGAAATCCTGTTTACTGTTTTTAGCATTCTAAACTGCAGAAACACAATAAAATTTCCTGTATTCCCTTGAGTTACTTCATTGTTCCTGTTTTCTATCAGATAGAAAACAAGACCTTTTTAAAGTTTCCTAAAAGGTAAAAATGTGGTTCTGGAAGGAATTCAAGTTTTGAATTTGAACCACTATGATATGGTTACAAAGCTCTAGCATCAGGTATGTTGGAGGACTGGGATAGATTTTGGAAAACATATGGCCCAGTTCTTAATGTTGAACCTAAGCTTTCCAAAGGAGCTCAGGGCATGAGTAATTAAATTCTTAAATTCCTCTGGAAGTCACACCTGAATTCCCAAAGGAATCTCATAATATGTTGCATAGACTACCAAATAACAGAAAAAATAGCTACTGAGATGGAAGGCTTAATATGGTGTCTCTGAATTGTGGAGTTGCTCCACTCTTTGCTCTGAAATTCCAGATGCAATTTCACTGTCTCAAATAAAAAAAGAATGAGAAGCTGTAACTTTTCATTACTACATAAGCACATCATCCTTCAGAGCTATTAAAAAAGACATTGTACCACTTTTAATTTCCATTTGTTACTGTTTTACTTCTCCATCTCAGTATCTTTTAAGTACAGTGACTCACATTGAGTTTTCAGTGTTGATGAGCAAAGTACTGTAAAATTGTTTTGAAGACCAAGGAGCTGTTTTTCTTGTACAAATATCATTAACTAGTGAATGCAAGAGATAAAAAAGCTGTTATTAAAAGAGCCAAAGTGTATCAAACTAGCCCAGAGAGGGTAGAAAGACCAGGGCATAATACCCAGTAACCACATTGCTCATCTGCACAGTGCATGATGACTTTTCAATCACATAGAAGTTCTGATTTTCATTATCACCTCTTTTTGAAGAGAAGATATTAGAGTGGATAAACTGAGGAAAGCACTGATACCAGAAACTCCAGATTAGTTTATTCTTCCCTTTGATGTACATTGCCTGGCACACAGCTGCTAATGATGTGTACTCACAACAGCAATGTGAGTGATATCTGCTGAGCACACAGCATCACACTGGGCATGCAAAGCAGCTGCTCCCACTTTGTGGGCCCCAAGGAGAAAGATCAGAGGCAAGGAAGCAGCTTAGGCAGTTTTCAGTAGGTATGAACTGACTCACCCTAAGTAGCATAAAACCTCATAATCATCCCTGCATCTTTGAATCAGGCTGTCAGAGGAAAGAGAGGCACCCTACAGCTCCTGGTATCAGCAGAATCAAGAAGAAATTGAACAAAGCAACTTGGGATTTTCTGAGTTATTGCAGAGAAACAGTAATTCACAAAGGTTTGAACTATGAGTATTCATTGCAATTGAGAAAAAAAGTAGGGAGGGTCACAGCAGCTGGGATCTTGAAGTCTGTCAGACCCTGGCATGTGGCTTACAGGCACAAACTGGGAGGAGTGCTTGATCAGCTGGTGCCCTTGAGAAGCTGCAGCTACAGTCTGACAGGAATCTCATGCTGAAACAAAGACAAATGCAGTGTCCTGTGGTGGGGATGGAAAAATCCATCAGTACAGGCTGGGGGGCAAACAGCTGTTGAGCAGTTATGCAAAATCACAGAAGGTTTGGGGTTGGAAGGAACCAGCCTCCACATGTGGTTTAACCCCACTAACCATGGGACACCTTCCTCTAGACCAGGTTGTTCAAAGCCCCATTCAGCCTGGCCTTGAGCACTGCAGGGAATGGGGAGTACACAACCCTTCTGGGCAACATCTTCCAGTGCCTCACCACCCTTAGAGGAAAAAATGTTGTCCTAATATCTAACCTAAATCCTCTCTCCTTCAGCTGAAGGCCATCCCCCCTTGTCCTTGTCAAAAGTCCCTCTCCAGCTCTGTTCTAGCCCTGTTAGGTACTGAAAGGTGCTCTAAGGTCTCCCCAGAGCCTTCACCTCTCCACCCTGACTCTCAGCCTGTCTTCACCAAGAGCTGAACATCCATAACATTTCATAAATAAACAGATTTTAAGTAAAGCAAAACTGAACTCTAGAAGGGTCAAATTGTGATACACTCATTGATTTTAGCTACAGAAAATGGTTTGGCTTCAAACTTTCTGCTTAGAAAGCTGCTTCTGTAAAAATGGCAGAGGAAAAACCAACCAGTTCATACATTATAGATGGCCTGTCGGAGCAGTGGATGCAGTACAAAGCAGGTTTGTTGCTTTGGAAAATTGTAGTCTCACAAGGTATTTAGGAAAATGAAAGACTCTCTCTTTTTATGCTAGGGAAAATTAGGGCCAGCATCACCAAGTGCAATGACTTTATCAGGTGCTATAAGTGAAAATTCTCCATATCAAAGGAGAATGCCATGCTAAGTTTCAAGCAAATTTCAGGCATGCTTTACCTAACTCAGCCCACATAAGCTCACCTTATTACAGGTTTTTATAAAAGCCCTTGGGAATTTCAGGAATAATCTTTAGTGGCTTCTTTATCTTCTTTCCTCCAGAGATATGTCAGGATTAAAACATGTTCAAAGTTGGGTTTTATATGCCACTATACAAGGCATCTGCAATTTTGACCTTTGGGAAAATCATTCCTAAAAACAGCCACGCAGAAATAAATACCTGATTTTCTTTATCAATATCATACTTTAGTAGTTTGTGATACAGACTATTGAGTTCCCATCAATGCTTGCTGTTAGATAGGGAAAAGAAAAACTGTTGTGTTTCCTATTCTACTTTTACAAGAAATCTAGTAAATAAAATTAATTTCCACATACTACTTGGACCTTTTTTTTTGTAAATCATATATTATTAATCATATTATATTATTAACCATATATTAAGACCAACACAAAATTTCTAAGTTATTTATAGATTGACTCTATTCCCAGTAAAAGAGGGGGTGGAAGAATTGCAGTATTAGCACATTTGGTAGGACCCTCTTCCTCCTGAGAGCCAGATTCTTCAAAGGAAGGTGCAAGAAGTGCTGCTGTGGCAGACAGAGGTCAAACCTGCAAGTCAGGACTGAGATGAATGTGAGCAATGCTGGGGTGTAAAAGTCAACCAGCTTCTGTCTCAGTGAGCATTCCTCCAGCCTGCCTGTATTGTGTGTACTGGGATTGCAGATATTGACCTGAATCACAGCAAAAGCACTAAAGAAATCATTTTCCTGTATTCTTTATTCATGTTTTCTGTATTTATTATATCTGAGAGTGTAGTTGTGATGGGAGGTTGAAAATTTACATTAAAAACTGTTTTCAGTGTCAGATGAAATAGAAGAGAAAGTGATAATAAAATGAAACTATGAAAACACCCCTATAGTCTGGAGGAGGGTTGATGTTTTGCTTTCCTTTTCTTTGTGTTCTAATTAGATCCTTCTCTGCTTTTAACATTGGTTAGCTCTAATGTGTTGTTTTTGATAATTTAACTATTTGTAGAGGCCTAAAAAATGTACATCAAAATATCCTCTTCTTGAATTTAGTGTTTTCCTAGAAATAAAAGCTAACATTTTTGATATTGAAAGATACCTAACATTTTTAAAAATAAGGCTACCACTCTGGCCAATTCAAAAAAGCCACAAAGATGCCAAGTTTATGACTAAACTTTTAAAAATGGAAATATTTTCCCAAGAGCAGAACCTATCAGGTGAAACAGCTATTTCAAATGCCAGTGGTGTACAAAGATTTATAATAAAAATTAAGTCTCTTAAAGAGAAGTCTATGGTGGAAGAGATGAAGAAACTCAGATAACTTTGTGACAGATAAGACAAATAAAAGTGAGAATAAATGTTAGAAGCCTTAAAGCAATTGCAGTGCCTTGTGTGAGCCAACAACCCCAAAGAACAGCACAAGCAGCCCAGGATGTGTCACCCTTGCAGCCCCACCAGCAAAGGCAGCAAAAGGACCCAGCAGAGTGATTGCTTCTCCTTGGCCCCACCATGCTGAACATCTAAATAAATTAGTTAATTAGGGATGCAATCAGCTCCCAGTCAAACAGACAAAAAGCCCAGCTCTGTGCAGTGTGTCTGCAGTGACTCTGTCCTTGCTGTTTGCTAGGAAGGGAAGTTACCCTTTGTGAATAGCAAAGGAATAACTCCAATCTCTGAAGCTGTGCAGCACTGTAAAATTGCAGAAGAATTCATGCCTAGTCCCTCCCATTGATATGCCAGTCCTGCTGTGCCTTTCAGAAGTTTTATGTATCCTATTAACCAAGTCTTAGATGTTATTTATAAGGGATATGTGAGTATGAAATATTCATTTTTAACCTGAAAACATTTAAAATATGCAAGCATATATTCAATTTAGAATTTCAATTTCATGCTGATTTGCATAATTCATTGAAAGGGAAAGCTTAGTTTATTACAAAGCTTCAGGATAAATTTCTTGCCTCGGGGTTGCAAAGTATATCCAGACCAGGTATATGACCATTCAGAGCATGAAGTGAATGCTTGAGGTTATTTAATTTAAACTAATGCTATCTTCTGGCATCCTTCAATATCTAGACAGGTGCCTTACCTGGCATTGAAATGCACACATGTATATTTCTTTACCTCTTTTCGTTTTTAAAAGCTGTTCATATAAATTTCAAATCACTGCAATCCTAAATACCATTTTCCCCAACAAAAACTCTACCTGCAAACCATTCTCACGCCAGGCCAAAGGTCAGGCACTGTTTCCCATGGCTGTTTCTGGGCTCTCCCTTGGGCAACTCTCCATGGTTATAGAGAGTTGCACACACCCCACACTGCTGCAGCCCTGCCATCCCAGTGTCAGCAGAACGTTAATGGGCTTTAATGTCTGTCAGCCACGACCCAAGGCACAGATGCTGACAGTGTCAAACTCACCATCACACATAACATTTGCCTATTTGCAGAGGATAATGCCTTCTGTTACCACCAGCATATCAGATCAAGAACAAAACTGAATTTTTGTACAGGCAGTATATCACAAATACATTTACTAATACATGTAAAACTATTCCCAGCAGAACCAGTATGTTTACCCACTTCCACACCTATAATATGTTTTCTAAATTTGAACTAATGCTTCAACAATTCATTTGTGCAAAATCATCTTTGCAAATAAATCCTCAAAGACTTGTGACATATGTGCTCACTTTAGATTTCACTTTTTTCTAAAGTGCTCACTTTAGATTTCCCACTCTTTTCACATTTTAACAGACATGGCCTAGCATTTCTGGAAGAAAGGAGTAACCAAATAAAGAGATAAAATGTCTAAAATTCAAATAAATTATTTTCCCAGGAAGCACCCAGTCTTGTCTTCCAATATTTAATATCCATATAGAAAAAACATTTCAGCTGTATTCCAGTGAATCAGAATAAAAACAAGTGGTAATTTTTAAGCTTCATAAAGCTATAACTCAGAAAAAAATTGTCACAAAAAAAAATCTGCCCTGCCTATGTAAATGCACCAAGCAAAAAACCACATTCTTACCTAGAAGTGCATGACTTTATCTCTTTGCAATTTGAAACTATTATGCTGACAAATACAACCCAGTAGGGATCAGGCACCACTTGGAGATTAACATTTTTGAAACCTATATCTATCATTAAAAAATCCACACTATCAACTACAGTGGAACAGATGGATCCTGATCAGGGACCAGGAGAGGCTGAATGCAGCAAGTGCTGAAGATTGATACCCACTTACAAAGAAGCAATCTGGGCACAGTGAACAGCAGGTTGCTACAGACATTTGGCATATTTATTGAAGCATTAAGGGAGTTCCACAATTCCATTTACATATATACAGGACTATGTAAAAAACATAGTGTATTAGGTTTCCCACACGCATAGAAATCTTGAGTTATAATGACTAGGCTACACATAAAACTTAGTGAAATCTGCTTAATGTGGGATAATCCATTGTCAGCACTGCAATTTAACAGTACTTCCATTTTCAAAATGACAATGATATTTACAGCTCAAAATGCCTGGCCCAGTTTTGTTCCCAATAGCAAAATCAATTACAATCTCCCATAAAGTTGGAGAGAAGCAAAATCAGGCACTGTTGTATCTATTAAAGCAAAGGTACAAAACTTCACCATAAATATTCCCAGTTTAATTGCCCTTCTGCAGCACAAATAGCTGAGGCAAAACAACTCTGCTGCTTCTTTAGAAACTCTAATGTGCAGTATGAAAACCCATAACTGGAGAAAGTCTTGAGGTAAATTTGAAAAGTCCAGTAATAGTTGTTAGCAGAAAAACAGAAAAAAGCTTGTATTCATCAAGTGCATTGAAAAAACAGATTACATCCCTGCAGCCCTCACCCAAGGACATACATTTGTCCTTCTAATGCCAAAGGAGTTTAAAAGAATTTATCTCACCAAATTGAGAAGCTGCTGTATCATTTTACCTCATTGACTTTTAGCTCTGAACTAATGTTTTTGATCACAACCTGACCTTGACTTGCCCTTTCCTCTTTATTCTGAGGATAATCTAACATTCTGACTTGTAAGCAGAAGAGAAGTTTGCTCAGATCTTACTTCCTTTACTTTGACTGTTTTAATCTAGTTTGCTGTTGTACACACTAGACTAAAATACCTGTCATGAGTCTTGTTGTTCTCTTTCTGTGGGAGGAGAACATTATACACAAATTTAAGATTTGAGCAGTAAAAAAAAAAACGAAAAAAAAGAAAACAAATCTTGGAATAGCTATGAAAGTTTTGAGAATCATTTGGATTTAGTGACTGTTTCCAATGCTGTAACACTGCACTCTTTAACCAATCATTTCATCAGCAATAAAACACAAAAACTGATACATTCAGCTGAAGTTTCAGCAACTAAACATGTGTCATCACCTAGGAAGCGTGCAGAATCCACAGTCAATAAACCAGCTACCTCTAATCTGTGTCAGTCCTTCTGTGGCATCTTTGAGGTTGACTTTCTTCTTAAAAATGCAGATCACATTCCCCTGAGATACTCATCTTTTCCCGTGATGCAGCTGAGTGACAGAACAACAAGTTCAGTGCAAAGAAATGCCGCTGGGGTTGACAAGCAAACTCCATCAGTATGCAGTGTTTGCACAATACAGTTTAGCACCAGCAGCTCACACAGTCCGTTGCTTTGGAACAGAATTATAATTAAGGCTTAAATCTTCAGCTTTCTGATTAATTCTTATCACACAGGTCTTATACATTTTCCTGTGTAAGTCTGAAAATATGCTTGTCACTGAAGAAAACAGCACATAATGGTTAACCAGCTTTGAGATGTTGTTGTCTTGTTGTCTGTAAAATGTCCAGGTACAATGAATCTAGGACATGAATATCTAGTGATTTCCTCATTAATTATGAGGTTTAAAAGCCTAATCAGAACATTAATGTTTTTCTGAAGTAACATTTCCCTCTTCTGACATGTGAAAACAATGTAAGTGTGGCAAGTAAAAGCTGTAAGAACTTGGGATGTGTCAGTTCAGTTTAGAAACATCCTCTGTGTTTTATCAAAAAGTATTTTCTAAATATTTGCAAGTTCATAGCAAACATAATCCAAACCCAAGGGCTGTATACACCTACAAGCTTCTGAGAAATGCCTCAGAAAAGAAAACACAGAGGCAAAATGCCAGCACGACCCCTTTGAGGCTGCCACATTCAAGAAGGACTGTGCCATTCTCACACAGGTCTAAAAGATCTTTGTTGCATCTCATCTAGCTCAGAACAACACCGTGATTTTGTCCTTTTCACCTCTGTGTAGCCAAGCCAGAGGATCACTTGGAAGAATTTTTCCCAAGCAACTCCAGGCAAGGGCAGATGTATGGGCTTAACATGGAGAAGGATACAAATCCTTCTCCTCAGACTTCTTCCCTGTCTGTATGGAAAACAACCTCCTGTTTCTCCTTCATGTCAGCAAAATAATTAACATTTTTTAAAGACTGCATGGCAGGTTGGGAAGAAAATCACCATATAAATCAGAATCCTTTACCGAACTCACTCTTTCTCCAACTCCAAAACATAAGCTCAGAAAAACAGTCTCATGTTATTTTACAACCCAAGATACATTATAGCTCTAACTCTCATCTGCAGCAATTACTTTAAGGGTTTTTTTAGTGACATATGCAGATCTTCCAAATGTGTGTGCATATTTTCCATAAAACATGAATTACACTTACTGCATAGCAAGTAAATATATGGCACTTGATATTTGAAAAGAAATAAACATTTTGGTAACCCTCTTACTGATCTAACACAGATTAACTTTTCATGGATGCTTCTCTCAACTAGAGATGATATATTAACTGTATCGTAGAATGGTTCAGGTTGGAAGGAATTTTTAAAGACTGTAGTCCAAAACCTCTTCAGTCCAACCTCTTTGCCACAGACAGAACATCTTTTACCATCCCAGGTTGCTCAAAGGCCCTCTAACCTGGTCTTGAACACTTCCAGTGATGGGCCTGTCACAGCTTCTCTGAGCCTGTCTTCCTACCCTCATCACATAAAAATTCCATCCCTATATCCAAGTCAATCTACCCTCTTTCACCCCATTTTCTGTCAGGCCCTGCTAAAATGCCTTTCCTTCTTATAAGCCCCTTTCCTATACTAACAGGCCACAATAATCTCTCCCCAAAGCCCTCTCCTCTTCAGACTGAACAGAAAAAAAACTGCACGGCAAAGGGGATTATGTTTACTCTGAGGTGCAGTTTATAAAGAATGACTGGCACCAGTTGAAAATTACCAAGTAAGGGATAAAATAGGAAAAGGTCCCAGATACAATCAGTGGTGAGGGTACACAGCAGATCCTACAATCAGAAAACCTGATTTAGCAGAGTCTGTAGGGGTAGCTCTTGAACAAGCGATTCAGCACTACTAATCTGCAGACTGTTGAATCCCACAGGTTCCTGGGTTTTTTGGTACAGATGATGGTGTAAAGGGAAGTCCTCTGGATGCCACACAAAATGCAAGGAAAAGGCTAAGGGTGTCAAAGTGGATGGTAATTTGGATGACAGGTATGACATAATGATAAAACACTGACAAAAAAAGATAATACTGCGATAAAAACAATTTTCATTTTGGGAAGACAGTTCTCAGTAAGTGAGAACTGGAAACAAGCTGTCCCAGGTTGCTGGCAACTATTTAAAGAAACATTTTTAAAGGCCAAGTACAAACGATTCAATCACAGAGTAAGAGATCATCTTGGCTATGCTGTAAGCTGTTCTCTGATCCTAATACAAGGAAGCATGCTGGAGATGAAAATAAGATCATATTATTATAGAATTCAAAGCTATTTTCTAGTTCCCCATATGAACTTGTAGGGAGAAATCCAATCAGCAAAATGAAATAAAATTACAAGAAAAAGTAATACAAACACATTGTGCCCTATAAAAATGTAATGACAACTTATTCAGTCCTGCAATCAAGAAGTAACCAAAGGGGATACAGGTCTGAACACCTTGCCCATCAGCTTCTTAATCCAAACTGAATCAAAAAATACTTTTTTCATTTTATTCTGATCAGCATTTTAGAAAAGCAGCATTAAAAGAAAAAGGAAAAAAAAACCTAGAAAAAGAAAACAAAATAATGATGAAATATAAGATATTTAACCTAATCTTCAAAATCAGTGGAGAAGGCACTACTACAGAGCAAATACAGGCACTGAAGCCCAGCTCCCCCAGTTACAGATACTCCACGACCCTCCCCAGCTGAGGATGTGCTGGGATCCCTCTCGGGCCGTGCCATTCCTCAGTGGCAGCCCCCGGCTGTGCCTGCCCGGGGCACAGCGCTGGTGTTCCCCAGGGAGGCAGAGGGAATTTTCCTGCTCCCTTCTGCGCCGATAACGCCGAGCCATCAGTGCCACCGTGCGGTGCAGCTCCCTGGCTCGCCCTGCCCTGCCAGCCCTTGACTTCAGAACAGATTGACAACGAGCAAAAATATGTTAAAGCCACGAGTTTGCTTTTTGAACCGACTGGCTACTCCTCTAGCATTTCGAACTCAGCATCGCTCTGGGGCGGTGAGAATGAACTGACAGCGCAGTGATGCCTGAAAAAGGCAGGGTAAGGCTTAGGGTTAAAAACATCACTTCTCTAACTCCCTGCATCCACAGCTGCAGCCGTGAGGCTTTAAGTGATTTTTTTTTTTTTTTTTAGACAAGAACTAAGGATAAAATTCTCTTGGAGTTTTTCCTCTTTAAGCAAGCAAAATAAAAATACTTTGTGACCATGAGTGCAGCCTAGCCGAGGCACAAGGAAGGCGTTTCCTGGCTGACACTGGCTGATCTCCTGGGCTGCCTCACCTCTGACAGCCCCAGCCCCAGGTACCCTGATGAACCAGCTTTAGCTTCCCCCAGATCTTTGCATCATGGTGATGCTGCAGGGGATTTCTGGCAAATTCTGTGCCTTTCTGGGAGCTCCTGTAAATGGTTTTAACTCGTTCTCGCAGGCTTACAGTGCACTTTTTAGATGTTCTCGACTTCTTTAAAGCATGGGAAATTAAGCTGTTACACAGTGGATTATTCAATCAACTCACAACTAAATATGGCACTTTGAAATTGTCCCTCTTTACTCTCTGCACAGCTCTTTACTCCTAGCTCTGAGTTTCTAGGTTTGATTTGTATTTCAACCATGTGTTAACATTGAGAGAACAGGTCACTGACAAGTTAAACATCCTGGTTTGGCCCAGGCTGAACAGTTAGACAACTTACATCTACATCCTCATTATGCAAATGACATATGCAGATAATTGCATGTTTCATCTTATTGTTTTGATGTCTTGGAGCAGATGGCAGAAAATGAACCACACTGGAAGCAACCAAGTGAAATTTTTGCAAACCATTGCCTTCAGTGACTTCCTGCCATTGCTCACATTACGGTGCTGACATTCAGTCTGTCCTCCCTCTATCAGATGCCCGAGCTGCCAGGCTCCTCTTATCACCAGCCAGCAGAAACTCTACTCTGGCCTCAATAACCTGCTAGTTCTATTTGCAGCCAGATTTTTAAAGAAGCAAGTCAAAGCCCCATAATTCATGGGAACAGATGAGTTTCTCCTCCTAAATAAAGATGCACAAAACTGCTGTTCCTGAAGAATGCATTAAACTCACATCTCTTTGTTTGGAAGTGCAAGAGACTGTGCTGAATGAAATAAGCTCTGTCTGTAAAACTTACAACAGACAAATAATGATAGTAATCTTTAAATAAAATCTTTAAATAAAGTACGTGTGCAATAATATTTCTGTTGGTTCTTTAATTCTGAGGGGTTTTCTGCTTAACCTCGTTTGCTATTATGATTATTATTGTTCAGTCAAATACTGTATGCTCTATTTGTACGCCACACAAAGGTCTTCAACCTAAAGATTCAACCTAGCTTTCAGACATACATTGTATCCTAAAGAAAAGTGCTTTGGTTTGGTGATGTAGCTCCTAAAAATGCAGTGCTTTTAAAGAATATCCAACAAATCTGATCAGTTCATATACAGAGCTTTATTGTTTTCCACAAGAAAATGTAATTGGAGAATAATTTGCACCAGTCATAATCCACCAATACTTAGTAGGCCAATGTTACTGTTGAGTCAGGGACAGACGAAAAGCCTCAAGTCAGAGAAGGTGAAGAAGAACCTTTAATGAAAGTGGCACATCTCTTTTATAATGGGACTTGCTAAGGTGAAATATGATTGTTCTCAAAGTAAAAACCTTTCACACCATTGGTGCACTATGAATAGCACACTGTGGTAGAACATATATATAAACAACATGAACAGAAAGAGAGATAATAATTGTTTTCACTCTTCCTCCTAACTTTCACAGGCTAGGCCCGTGAGAAATCTTTTTTTTCTCTCTATGGCTGAACTGAGAATATCCAGGCCAATCCCCATTTAATAGTCCCAGCTATGAGCTGGCCATGTGAATATCAAGTTGGTCTCCAAAGAATGTTATTTTACATGCAGAAAACCAAAGTAATAACACCACCTTACTATTGTTTGTGGACTTTCTAAAGTTGACACACTGCTAACAGGTTTCATTTGAATTTTCATTTATCTCCTTGACACCTTATGTCTTAGAATATGAAATATTTGCTTTGCTGCCTCTAGTTTCAATGCTTAGTTATCTCACCACTAGAAAAACCAAGCAACATTTCAGCTTATATCTCTGAAATAGGTTTCATTACTTTTTGTTCATCCAAGGAGTACATTTGTCAACTTCTTAAAAACACATAAATAAAATTTTACAATCTCTATGTGGGTAAGCCTGGAAAGAAAAGACTGCAGATTATTTTTCTCTTTCTTGAATTTTAATTTTCTTGTCTGTAGCTTCACAAAGGCATGTATGCTTTTAAAGGTCATTACCTTAAATGGCATATTTGTAAACATAAAATATAAATCTTAAATTAAGAAAAACCCTGTGCCACAGCTGAAGGGTAGATCACAGACCACATTACTTCACTGGGGTCTAAGAACAAAACAAGGTTCAGGAGGTGCTGCACACTCTTTCTGTGGCCAGAGTTGCTAATCAGGGAGCATGCCATGGCAATGAGTTGCTCTAAATTTAATATAATGTTTTTCCTGAAAGCAAGAAAAGTACAAGATGAGTTGCACAGGGACAGGATTCAGAGAATGCATCATAAATTATATACTTCCTTGGCATAGCTTGCACAGAATCACAAAATTCAAGTATTTTAAAAGCAGTTCTGGCTGCATCAGGTAAAAGAGCTGCTGGGAGTGGCAGGTTTGTCACCCTGGCACTGGGAAGACTGTGCAAGTACTTATAAAACTCTCTGTAAGGTGCTCAGCATGTCTCTGCATAAAAAAGAAGACAAATGTACACAGAAAAATACTTCTAGGAAGATACAGACTTCTTCCTGAGCATGTCATGTGTTTTTAATAAAATGCCAAGTTTAATGCTAATGGCTGTTAATCAGAGCCTTCTTCAATATAATTTAAATATATTTCATTTCCTAATTTAAAGTTTGGTACTACATAATCTTTTAGACTCAGAACCCGTGTTCATCTTGGTATGAAATATTCATTTTGTTAACAGCATTAACAGCAAATTTCAGGGCTCCCTTGAAATATGACTATGCTTGGGAAAGAGGCAGGCTCTGATAGAAAGAAGCAAGTTTACCCTTGTAGCCTGGGAAGGCATCAGGTGAGTAAAAAATTACACCTAACAGTCCTGACAAAAAAAAACAGAACTCAGGAGACAGCACAACTAAGATTCCCCAAGTCCAGTTTAGCACCTCATAAATACACATGGAACAACAGGGAAGTGACAGGGTTGTTTCAGGGAACAAAACTTTTTCCAGACAGATATAAAACCCCATACTGCATTCAACTGAGTCAGAAATACTTGCTGAAATATTTGCCTATGTGTTTGCAAATTTCATCAAAAGACATAAAATTCACCCATAAAACCCAGAACCCCCATTCTGGAATTTTCACAAGGACTGCCAGCCCACTTCCTGCACCTCATGCTGCACATTATGGAGGAGCAAAACAAAAAGCAATAATGCTGCAGGAAAAAAAAAAAAAAAAAAAAAAAAAACCCAGAGAGGGGATTTGTTATTGTTTTGATTTTTCTCGCAATACCTATGCCAGACAAGCTCCACTTATAACCTGACACAGTAGGAGTAATTGAAGAAGATGATGGGATTCAAAAGGTGATGCTGAAATCAGGTATGAGTCAAGTCTATTTCCTTTAGCAGTGCAAGAAGGTTACTTGAAATAACAGACACAAGGTATTGTCCAAAAAAAAAAAAATCCCTGAAACACTGAAATAAGCGGAAGAGTCATGGCTTAAAATGCAAACTGGTACCTGTCCTGCTACCTTTTAAATTTTTCTATATCCTCACAGCTCAGGAAACAGTTCTGTGGTTTGGTTTTTTTAATAATTGTCCAACTTTTTAGTTTTTCAGTGAAATACCAACCTGTAGAGCTTTTAGTCAAATAAAAAAGTAGTGTATGACAAGCAGGGGAACTGCTTTGTGTGATGCATTTACAAATCTTGATGGGTACCTGAGTACACAGGCAGGTGGTTCCTTTGCTAGAGAAATGCTTCAGTGAGTAAAATCATGCTGTTGTTCAGACACACACATAACATACAGAGTTTTTAAATCTGAAATTTGGTACATTTAATATTTAAATTCATTTTTCAGCAAGTCCTATCCAAAAAAAACATGTTACTATTCAAAACACAGTACTGTGGTCTGAATTCCATCTTCAACCCTACCAACAAAGGACTCTTACCATGACCTGCAGGTGCACACACAAATAGCACAACAGAGAGCACCTGAAAACATATTTACCTAAAAACTCAGGTTCCCCTTGTGGTACAGGTTTCATGTGTGATGCCTGATTGCTTGAATTAAAAGTTTTCTTTCTAACAGATGTGTAGTGACAGTTATTTTCTCAGTCACAGGCAAAGGCGTTCCACAATTACAGAAATGCACAATTCCTGCAGACTTAAACAGGACAACATGACAAGTACCAGTTCAAGTTAATACTTAGAAAGTTACTTCCAGACTGTTACAAAACCCAAACAAAACAGAACAAACAGCAAAATAAACCAGCCATGAGGAAGAAAATGCTATTTTCTGTAATTAAAAGGCAGAAAACAAGGAGAATTCTGCAGGGGAAAAGTTTTCAATGCCATTTGATGTAGACATAGCACTTCCACCCCCAGCCTGTGACTCAGAAGTCCCACAGTGCATCAGCAGAATCAGTCTGGCTGGAAGGAAGCCCTCCCTCTACAGTCTTCATAACCTGTTCTGTCAAAAATATATGGAAAAGAATTTCTCCATAGTATGTCCTTTCACAGATGTGGTTACAAAATAATTAGCAGCAACAATTCTTAGGCTAACAATATTTAGATGATGTTAAAATAAATACAGACACGCCTAATGCTGTTGTTGGATTTATTTATCCACATAATTTCACTGGTATATAAGATTAATTGGTTTACATCTCTTATACACTCCTATGAGACAGTTCTGGAAACAACTCAGAACAGCAGCAAATCCCAGGGTCTCCATCTCCTCAGAACCAGCCATCAGCCACATCAAAGTGCTTCAACAGCCAGGCTTCTTCCCCAGCAGTGTATCAGATAATTAATCATTTTACCAAGAGCCTCACCATCACTCTCAGCCACAGCTGCTCCCAGGCAGCTCTCAGCTCATTTTCTGGGATTGATCCTGCCCAGTGCTGCTCCCCTCCAGCCAGGGCAGCCGGGGGCCCTCTGCTCCCCACACCTCCAGCTGCCTCCACTCCTCCTCTGCTGCCCAGGTTCCTCACCTCTGACTCCATCCCAGGAGCACAAAACCGGGAGCAAAACATATAATAAAAATTTATAGTATCATAATTACAGGAACAATAAATAGTAGAGGATTGTTATTATGAGACATGTGGCTTGGTTGGGGAGTAAGGAATAGGAGTATTCTAAGGTTTAATTGTGTTCTACTCAGGTGATTTTCTGAAATGCTAAATGAGATGAAGAACACCTCTTTCAGGAGCAGCTCTAGTAGCATTGCTGTTACCCCTGGATTATCTGTTCCTTTCACTCACTTTTAACCTACTGTGAAATCTTCAAGTGAGGCCAAAATCAGATCATTAACTAATCTTCTGAAGGCTTTTAAATATTGCATTTTTGTATTTTGGAACATGTGTGCCTCTACATTTTCTGGAATCAGCGTATGCTCTTGAAACAGCTAGGTTTAATATTGCAATAAATAGTGTACCTTAGGCTATTTCTTTTGTCATTCCTACTTAGACCTTAGAAAATCATGTACAAAATCATTGTGTCCATACAATGTACAAACACACATTGGTTGTGCTCAATTTTTGTTTGCTTTTGGTTACTACTTGAAGTATTGAGCTTTATTAGTATAAATGCTTTAGAAAGTGTATTCTCAGCTTATAAAAGCTACCATTTGCAAAAGGAAAACTTAAATTTACAAATGTAAACACTTATCTTGAAGCATTTCTGTGTATAATTGGCTTAAACCAACAATGTACATTGTCTGACTCATAAAAATGAGGCAAGAAACATAAATTTTCAAAAGGGTCTTGGCAACAGATGGAGCTTCAAACTGATGTTTGTACAGGAAATGCAGCTATTACAGACAGAAATAAACCTGCTTCTACATTTGTGACAATTAAGATATAAGCTACATTTCAAATTATTCCTGGTATGTGATTCGCTCACACTCCTCTGTTATCTCAACCTTGAGGGGCTTTTATTGTGTTCTAGAAAAATTATTCCTGTGCTCTCTACAGACACATTAGGGCTTGGAAATGTTTCTACTCCTGCTTCATCTCTGAACTCTTTGCTGACATTTCCATTTAAAGAGAATCTGTAGCAGATATTCAGGAGCACATTTACACTTATTTTACACAAAGACAAAATTGCACAGTTTCCACATTAGTATGAGACCCACAGCCTTTGTATTTGCTATGATTTTCTCTTTTTGAAGCCAGTAAAAATTGAAATTTAGAAAGCAGTCTCATGCACTGTGCCTTGAATAAAGTTAATCTGTATTTTTACACTGATTCATTGAAGTGTCTCTATTTTATGTTCTATTCATTTTGACCCTCTACCCACATTTTAATGCATTTAAAGCCCTGCATGCATTGCATAATACATCACATAGCAAGGAGGACTTCAGTCTTAAACAGCTTCATAGAGTTGTTGCTTTTACTTTACAAACCAGGGCAAATATTCAGGAAAATGTTATCTTGCTCTTCTAATTCCTACTCAGCTAATATCAACTTTAGTTAAGGAGCAGCATTTTGTTGTATGGATTAGCTCCCCTTGTTGAGTCTCATTGCAGTCACTCCAGGGTAAATTTGAGTTTGGCAGGCTGATGGCACATTCACTGCAAATTTTTGTAAAAAAATGTTCCCAGTAACAGAACAGATACCACCTTTGTAATATTTTGGCATCAGTTGAACCACATATTCCAACAGCCTTTCCTTTTATTTTTTTCTTATGTGTCCCAATCAGTTCTAGTTCTAAGTGTTTATTAAAAAATTGGTTTCATTGTGCAACTAATTTAATAGATTGCTTTAAATTTGTTTAGTAAAAAACCTTTTCAGGCACCATGCACCAAAAACAAAAGACAGGTTTATCTGGACAGATGGTGTTCTTGTCTTCTTCAGTAACTCCCATGGCTATTACTGAGAACAAAATGTCCCCATCAGCTGGAAGTCTCATAACAGCTATATCATTGATGCATTGGAATAATTCTGAAATGTGTCTTCTTTACATCAAACAGAAACAGAGTGTAGTGTTCTGCTATTATGATATTAGTAATTAACATTTTAAAAGTAAAGATATAGAATGTGAGTTGTGAATCTTAATTTATTCCTACCCAGCCTATAGCTAGAATGAATACCCTGTATTCATTTATTGCTACTGTTTAAGCAGCAGGTGAGTTACAGCTGAACATTACCAGAAAATTACTGATCTAATCTGAGATACTGTATAAATTCCCATCACTCATGCTCAGTAATGATGAATAAAGGATTAAAGAGGGTTTGTGAGATTTTCAGAAGTAAGAAAACTGTCCTATTTTAAAAAGGAGGGGGAAAAAAGTCAGTTTGTTTTGGCAAAAGACATAGTCAGTCACTCTTTAAGGGTAGAGGGGAATGTAAGAGAATTTAGAGAAAAATGCTGCCCCAAAATTTGACAAGTGTGAACTGGCTAGAAATTAGAAGTCTGCACATCAGGAGTGAGATTCACTGCAGGGCAGTGTTCTACCTGCTCTAAAGAAGGCTTGCTAAAAGTGTTGCTGCCTGTGACTGGCTATGACATGGCAAAACATCATTTAACTCTAATACAGAATCACATTTGAAATCCTAGCAGTGTTTTGTAGTGAGTGTTAACACAATATTTATGAGTAGGGCATTTGGAACAGACCAAGGCAAGTTCTGGCTACTCAGAATGAATTGTTGTTTCATTTTGTAGAGCTTAACACTGCTTGACCCTCTTGTACCCCTGTTAACATACTCCTTGTTCTTAAAGCACAGGGAAATGTTGGAAAAGCTGAAACTGGTACAACAAACTAATTAAAAGCAACAGAAGATGAGCTGAAATCTGTCCTGTTCATGGACCATAATGTCACAGGTTGCCCGGTGTTGACAGTACCTGCAGCAGAAATGGTGTTTTTCCTCTCTGGGGAAAAGGGCAGCATGACTGGGATAAGTGTGACTACAGTGGCTCAGGGTTACATTATTAACTCCTAGATCCCTTTGCCTGAAATAACACAGCCCCTTTATGGAACCTGGCAGCTCCCTTTTGACTCTGAGGGCATGAAGCTGCCCACATTTCTAATTCTGCCACCTTATTATGAGCTTTCTGTTGTTCTGAGAAGAGCAGTAACATGATGTGCCTAAAGCTGAACTGCTTTATCTAATTTGAAATTATGAGGCTGTCAATACAAAAACTAGAGACACTTTTTTTTTAAAAAAGCCCTGCATTTCAAGGGAAATTCCCTTCCCCATAGCTAAGTGTAGAGCAGCAGCAAGGTCACTTAGAACAAGTCCAGGCCTTTTCTCTCTCACTATTAAATCTTGGGTGAAATATATGCTGTCAGCCAACCCCCAAGATTAATAGGTCTATTTGCTGTTCAGTATATTTGAGAAATTCCTATTACTAATGTAATTTGGAAAGAACTTAAAGTTCTCAAGGCCTTTTTTAGAGTATGTACATGTGCTGGTAAGATTCTTTCTAGCATCTCATAAGAGGCAACATAACATGGCAAATTTATCCCTGTATAATTGTGCTCAGAAATATATGACTGGCATATTTCTCATTCAATAATTATCCCTTATAGCTCTATTTGTTCTCATTTTACCTGCTTTAATTAAAAATAATTATCTAGAGATCAGAGATGCATTAAATCTTCCTTTGGAATTTATAATATATTCCCATTATTCTGGATGAGTCATATATTATTTTCTTCATTAGGCAGAAACATGATCTTGTGCCACTAGTAGTTTTAAAGTAGTGTATGCCTTACCTTTCAGTGTCCTGGTAGAGAATGTACAACTGTAAGGTATCAGCAAACTTTCTCATGTCTCCTTCTAAGAGGACAATGTCTAGAGAAGTTAGTACAATTTTTTACTTCAAGCACTAGGTATGGATACTGAAATTGAAACTTGTTTACATCCTTTTGTTATGCTGGTGTAACAGGAAATTGCATTATACTCCAAAAACTGTACCTTAGACTCCTGATCACAGAACACAAGATTATATTTTAGTTGCATTTCAGTGAATCTCTTTTAATTTGTAACACATGCATTATTACAAGGTAGGCTGTAAGATTAAAATCTCATTAACAACTACATTTCCATATACCGTAATTTTTTCAGTATTCTTGTATTAGGTGTGTCTTCTATTCCCATCTGATGGTGCAGTTATCTTCTGTTCTTTGGGCACTTTTCTTTATCTCTCTCACAACCAATCCTCCCTCCAGATCTCTTCTGTTCATGGGCCATTAATTATTAATTATCTCCTGTTCATGGCCAGTGAGTGTCCCTGCATGGCTGAGAAAATTCCATCATCCCATGGGGAGATGCTCTGCCCAAGGGAGGAGCC
>QUSF01000018.1:160950-217710 GCA_003676055.1 Chloebia gouldiae | reverse complement strand
CTTCCCCCTGCATTCCCAGAGGAGCAGCTTTCTCCCCCCTGCATTCCCAGAGGAGCCCAGGCCCATCTCCCCCAGCCCTGGAGCTCCAGAGAAAAACTCCCCCCTTGTGCAGGATCCCTGCTCCAGCAGAAGCACAGCTGGCACTGCAGGAGGGCTGAGCCACCCTGGGGTGGGGCTGAGCCACCTCCCTGACCCACAGCTGTCAGGTTGGATTCTGACTCTGATAGTGTTGTTTTGTATTTACTGCATTGTTTATTTAATTTTTATTTTCTTCCCTAATAAAGAACTGTTACTCCTGCTCCCATATCTTTGCCTGAGAGCCCCTTTAATTTCAAAATTATAACAATTCAGAGGGAGGGGGGTTTACATTTTCCATTTCAGGGGAGGCTCCTGCTTTCCTTAGCAGGAAACTTTTCAAACTAAGACAACCCTGTATATAGCAGGTAGCAAGGGGAGACTGAATTTTCTTTACATATAAACTGAATATATTCCTGCATTCATCTTACATCTATGGCTTAGCAAGTTCTCTCACCAGTTGCCTCATTACTTGGGGGTGGATCCCATCAGAGATCCCACTCGTGAGTGTCCAACTGGCAAAGCACATCAATAACCACTCCCTGGTCACAGAGGTGTGGCAAGCACATTTCTCTCCCTCGCAGGATTTTTCATAGAGGTACACAAAGAGAAATGAAAGTGAAAACAATTTCTATTTCTGCTCCTTGTTTTTTCCTGTGTGGAATATGTTTGGAGAATTGTTTACCTGGAGTGAGTGCTTGATTGGATTCTGGTGAGGATTGTTTGAGTCTGATGGCCAATCCAATCCACCTGGGGCTGGACTCTCCAGGGAGAGTCACAAGTTGTGTTAGAGTCAGAGAAAGTAGTATGTAGTTTTAGTATCTTCCTTTTTATATAGTATATTAATGTATTTTAGCATAGTTATAATAAAGAAATCATTCAACCTTCTGAATTGAATCAAACATCTTAATTTCTTCCCATTGAGTTCACCTGCATTTACAATACAGGGGCTTCACTCAACTCCCCATCCCCACATTCCAGCTCTGGGGGCTGGGTATCCTCAGGACAACTGGCCTTGACATTAAAGACTGAGAAAGGAATGCATTAAGTACCTCTGGATTTTGTTCCCCACCCCGTCACTATACCACCCTCTGCTTTAACAAATGAAGGCCTTGCCTTTCTCAGAACCCCTGGCCTTTCCTAACCCTCCCTTGAACTGCCTTCCCTTGCCTAACCCTTCCTTGTATTTCCTAGCCTCCCCTGTCCCTTCCTTTCCTTCACCTGCTTGTTTTGCCTAACCCAACCTTCCCGTGCCCTGCCTCACCAACACCTCCCTTGCCTTGTCTCCCCTTCCCTTGCATACCTGTGCCAGCTCCAGTCTTTATCCCAGCTGCACAAGCTTTATTTCACTGCCAGCTCCTGCTGTTTCAGCTCCAGCTCTGCATTTTCCAACGCTGTCAGGTGAAGCCACTCCAGGTTCTCAGGGCAGGATCTTCAGTTTGGCTCCAGCAGCTCTGCAACATTTCTGCTCCATTGCCACAGTTGCAATTTCAGCTCCGCAGTTACTATCCCAGTCCCACAGCAATCTCAGCTCCAGTCCCACAAGCTTTATTTCAACACCAGCCCTGTGACATTTCAGGTCCATCCCCATTTGCTATCCCAGCTCTATAATTCCAGTTTCAGAGCTGTTCTATCCCAGCACGATTTCAGGTCCAGCCCTTCTGTCCATATTCCTGCTCCACACTCACTGAGTCTTACACTCATTACCCAAGTCTCACAGTTCTTATCCCAATCCCACGGTGATTTCAGCCCTAGCCCCACAAGCTTTATTTCAATGCCAGCTCTGCTGTTTCAGCTCCAGCTCTGAATCTTCCCACCACTGCCAGGCAAAGCTGTGCCTGGCTCTCAGTGCAGGATCTTCATTATGGCTCTAGCCCCACAGCTGCTCTCCCAACTCTACAGAAACTTCAGCTCCAGCCCCACATGCCCTATCCCAGTCCTTCAGTGATTTCACAACCAGCCCTACTGCAATTTCAGCTCCAGCCCCACAAGCTTTATTTCAGCTGTTTCAGCTCCAGCTCCACATCTTCCCAGCACTGCCAGGTGAAAAGGTGACTGGCTGTCAGTGAAGGATCTTCTTTATGGCTCCAGCTCAGTAACACTTCAGCTCCCACCCCACCATCTTTATCCCAGACCTACACTCCCTATCCCATTCCTAAAATAGTTTTGTCCCTAGCCCTAGTTTTGTTACCATCTTTCTGTTGACCAGCTCTGCTACCTGAGCTCCAGTTCCTCAGCTCCCCACTGCCTCCACCTAAAAGCTGCTCCTGGTTCTCACTGCACCTCAAGGTCATAAATCAGTCACTGTCATCACTTAAACCTATGTATAAGCTGTTACACCGATCCCCAAGGGGGTCTCCCACTTTGGTGGGAGCAGCCTGGCTCTCCTGAGGCTGGTTCTGAACAGCCCTGAGAGATGCACTCCTGGCTTGTGCTTGGTATCACGCTGGGGCCCAGAGGCCCCAAAGCACCTCCTGCAGCCCCTTCCCCACGGGATTTATTTCAACTCCACATCACTTTGGGGCTGGCTCCTGTGTTGGTGAACACAATTGGTGTTTCAGCCTTACCACCTTTATGCAATAGGCATCATGCATCAGGTAACAAAAAAATCCAAGCACTAAAAATGCAGTAATGCCATAGTACAGTACATTAAAAGAATAGTAGCTAGAATGCTTAAATAAAATAAGGTGGTAGTAGCAGAAAGTAAAAGTAGAACAAAGCAATAATAAAGCAAAACGGGTTTATAGCCCATATTTTTCATTCTCCTTTAACCTCCGGAACCCCGCGGGGCCACATCCCAGCCCTCGCACTCAGTGAGCCTCCTCAGGGCAGCGGCCGCTTCCCCTGACGGCCCCGCACCAGCCCCGCCGCTGCCCTACTGCCCCGCAAAGCAGAGCGGGCGGGTCACGGCCGCTTCCCCGCTGGGGACGCCGGGGGCCGGGCCGGAACGGCGCCCACGCAAGGCCACAGGCGCGGCTCAGAGCGCTCCCGGCGCTACGGCACCGCCCCGCGGACCGACCTCACAACCACTGACAACAGCGCCTGCTCGCGCATATTTATAGCCCACGGCCCGGCCAGCCCCGCCCCGCCCCGCCGGCGCAGCCAATCCCAGCCCGAGGCAGAGCCCGGCCCCACCAATCGCGGCCCGCCCTTTCGTCTCCACAAAGCCCGCGTCGCCTCAGGCCTCGCTCCCGCCGCCGCTCCGCGGGACGACCCCGCCCACTCCTCGCCGCTCGCTCCTATGCCCGGGAGAACTCCCGGCCGGGGCGTGGACAGGAGCCCCCGCCGGCCCTTCCCAGGCCCCAGCAGCACCTCTCGGGGCCGCGGCAGCGCGGCCGCGCCGGCTCCAGAGCCGCGGCGGCAGGAGCGGGAGCCGCGCCTCGGAGGAGCCGCGCTGAGGGGCAGAGCTTGGCGGGCCCGGGGGCCGTTTGAAAGGGCGGCTGTGATTGGGCGGAGCGGAGGAAGGCGGGCCGGGATTGGCGGGGCAGCGGGGCGGGTGGGGCTGGGGGCGGTGGCGCTGAGGGGGCGGTGGCGGAGGAAGGTTCAGTGTTCGGAATTCCTGCAGGGAAAAACAGCTCCCAAACCTGCTGTACGGAGCTTCTGGTACTCCCTTTATACACATGATCCAACTCCCCCAAACAAAATTCCAGACAAAAAGCAGAACATACTCTATACGCACAAATGTTGTAACCATATTATCTGGAGTTAGTTATGAGATATGATGGGTTTGGGTAATTCCAGGACTTCTTTTACACCTTTTACATGACTTATTGAAGACGCTGCTTTGTTTTCGGATTTGGGTTTTTTTATCAGAATGTATGGAAGAAATTCATAGCATGTAAAAGATTGCATTTTAAATAAAGAGCAGACAAAACAGGGCAACCATTCCTGAGAGAAGACTAGAAGTGTTGCCATGGAAATTATTCTAATTTGTGATCCACTACAACAACAAACATTTAATTTCTGATTTTTTTTGTTCTACCGTTAGATCTCATTGGAATCTTGCAAATATAGTCAGCTGTACTGCATTATGATTTCATAGACTTCATAGATGTATTATTTTTGTCACAGTTTTTAAAAATAGAATAACTAAATTTGGATTTGAACAGCCCTGAAGTTTGAGGTTGTTTGTCACACACAGAACTTTTAGTTAAAATCCTTGTTTTATTAAAAGAGGGGCTCGTGCAGTAGTGGAAAAAGCAATATAATTCCAGAAATATGCAGCTAATTTTCAGCTTTGTTGCCCTACCATTTCATGCAATAGAAGAAATTTTGAGACGTATATTGACATTAAATAGCCAGTCTTTGAACCTATGATTAAAAGACTTACCTATGCTTGAGAGCTCAGATTGTAGCCTAGAGCCACATTTCCTGTGCAACCTTTGTACAACCTTCCATTATTCTGCTTACAAAAAATATACTCAAAAATGCAATTTCATGCCAGCAGCAATATTATAGATTATTTCCAGTTAATTAATTGCAAATTGCTTTTGTTTATTCACTATACTATGATAGCAATTATCATTCTGCAACTTAGGGCTTTCAAAAATTTCAAAATGCCCATTTTTGAAAGTCTGCTTTTGCATTCCAATTGTGTTTTCTGGAGTAAGGTGAATTGAGAAGAATTTTAGTTGACAGTTTGGTTTGTTTTTTTTGGGATTTTTTTTTAAGTAAAATCTAAACTTCCATTAGTGGTCAAATAGCAAGGTAATATTTCCAATAAAGAAATATTAGCAAGAAGGCATTTTGAGCATAGATTTTAATATAGATCCATTTTCTCTTCTCTTTGAGGCAATAAGAATTGATTTTAAACAAGGATGTTTAAGATGGGAAGATTTTCACCAGAAAACACGGCATGTGGTTGGAACAATATTGCAATATTTGCCTTAAAGTCCAATTATAAAACTAATCCAAACATCAGCATTTCATTTTGTTACTTTCATTAGAAATTTACTTCATTTTACTAAAATGTTTGTTTTTAAAATATTATGAGTTGTTAATTTCCACATTGAGTTTTTCGATTTATCTGCATAATATTACCTATAGCAGCAATATACATAATACTCCAGTGTTATAAAATTGAACGTTAAAGAAAAATATGGGTATACAGCACTTTCATAAAGCAATTAATTTGCTGCGGGTAGACCTCATTTACATCTGTGATACTGATATGTTAATATTTGCAAAATGGCATTATCAGCTGTAGGAATCTCTGGACCCTTGTTAATATAGATAGTGCTACTTTCCCCCAAAAAACCTTTTTGAATTCAGTGAATTGTTTATTCAAATAAGTATTTCTGCATCAGGTTAGTCATGTACAATGTTAGTAGTTTATTTCGCTGTTGATTCTTTTCTTATGTATTTGCAGTCTAAAAAGACTCAAATCACTGGATTATTTTTTTCAGATATATGGATGGTTTACATTTTGAAAAACAGCCATTACACTGTAGTACATTTTTTAAAAATCTACATTTTTGAAAAGACTTTTCTTTTGAATACAGTCTACTGAAGTGTAATTTTAAAAACCTGTGTAGTTGGAATCTGCAATTTCAATGATACCTGTAATTTTAATTGTAATTTGCAGACTGTCTGAGGTAAAAAAAAAAAAAAAAGAGGTCTCGCTCTTTTAAAATCTAAGGGACTTCAAGATAAAGAAAGAAGTTCAACTGCCACAATATCGTTGCAAAAATAAATTTGGGCACAGCAGATTCTTCCATCTGCAGCCCAGAGCCAAGGAGCATCCCACAGGTCTGGACCAAATAATGGCATTTCGAGTGGGTGGCTCTGCTTAGTGCCAGTCTGCATGGAGCACCCAAAAACAGCAAGGAGAAGGCCAAGGCACAGCCTTAAGTGTGATGTTGGTAGAAGAGGGCAGAACTAAAATCACTCCAGGTATGGACTGTCTGAAATGAAAACCAGCATTGTAAAGATTTTGGTTTCTAGTCTGTCCACCACTTGTAATTTAAAAAACAACAATTAAAAAAAAAAACACAACCAACTAAAAAATTACCCCACATAATTTCTTACCTTTTCTTTGTTATTCAACTTTTTTCATGAACTGGCTTTCTCAAATAATTAGCTGGGAGCTCTGGCACTCGTGTTCTTGGATATACTTGTCTTCATCCCCTGGATAAGTGATGTACAGAAATAATGTAAGCAACAAAATTAGCAACAAAATATTCTGCAGTGCTGCAAATTTTCAAAGTAAGATTTTTTTTCAATATATTAGTCAGACTAAAAAGCAGTTTTCTTCTTTCCATGCTAGGTGAGCTGCTTAAAAGTTCTTTAACTCTGGGAGAGGTGAACTGTTATACCTGCTCCCATATTTTTGCCTGAGAGCCCCCCCAATTTCAAATTTATAACAATTTGAAGGGAAGGGGTTTACATTATTCCATTTCAGGGGAGACACCTGCCTTCTTTAGCAGACACCTGTCTTTCCAAATCAAACACCCACATTTCTCCACAGCAAATCTGAGTTGGCTCTCAGTTGGCAGTTGGAATAATTTTGACTATTCTGGCCCTTGACGTTCTCTTCTGCCCATGTGCATGGTCTGATTGCTCAGTCCTAGTCAGTGGCTTTGAGTATTTTAATCTCTTGGTTTGCTCAGAACTCAGTGCTGAGCCAGTGAGGCTTTATGAGGCCTTCAAGTTATATTGTAAATTAAGAGTAAGAGCCGCAGAAAATCTGTTAAAAGTATGTTTGGCTTCCTTCCCTCTCAGCTGAGCAGGACAGAAAAGTTTACCACTCAGGTTTTGATGCATTTACTGGCTTACACAAGATGGCCATTAGTGTTGATCAGAGGCACTTTTTTTCTGGTTTTGTTCAATTTCTTTTTAAAATGTTGTCATTTACAAAGAGATAAACAAGCTGTAAATATAAATTCATAGGGTTTTTTACAGTTCTGACAACAACTATAAACAAGGCTTCTCAAATCTCTAATTAAAATCTAATGCTGTCTAAAGTTCAGTGATCAATGCATCCATTTAGTAAACATACCTTTTTGTACAAGCTTTTAGCCCTCCTCTCATATTAGCACTCAGGTGGAATAATTACTGAAGTATTCTAAATATATATTGGCTTTTAAGTTAAGTATATATCTGGCTTTTAAGTTTATACCCTTCAAATTAATAAAAGATCTTCCATTATGTGACATCATGTTTTGCAATAATTGTTTTTAAAATGCTATTCTTTCCTTGTATTTTTATCTTTTAATGCAGTTAAAAATAAGAATTGTTAAAGCTGCTTCTAAAATTGAAAGCTTTCTTTTGTTTGGCCACAATATAAAGAGGGCACTTAAGATGAACAACTCAAATCCTTTCATTGCTTACATATTTTTAAAATTTCAGTCTAACATTTTTTTGCACAGCAGTATTTCCATTAGTTCTGTGCCTTGCTCCAGCTAGACTAATATACCTTTATACCCTGCTGTGTATACCCTACCCATGGCCTTGTTAAGCCTTGCTACATATACAGCCTTCAACTTTCCTCATAAAGAGATTATCAGGGTTATTTCAGCCTGATGGATAGGTAGACCGAGATAGGTAGATATTTTCTTCAACAGAGAATTGTAGCATGATGTTGGAGGTGGAAATAAAAAAATTGAAATAAAAAAAAAACTTAAACTGTCAATTTAAGTCTATCTTATCTCTTTTTCTTTTATTTTTTTTAATTTGAACTGAAATATTTTTTTCTTTAAGGTCAGCTTTTAAAAGGGATTTTATGAGCAGGTCATTCCACCTTACTGGATTCAGCAGAACTGAGGTATCTTTTCATTGCAGATTTGTTACTAAAAATGCACTTGTTTCACAACTTGCTTACCCATAGTTTTGTCACTACTAAAACAAATGCTGTTCCAGAATCCTCCTGTGAACTTAAAATAAGTATTCATTACCTAGACAATCTATGATTTCGTTTTCACCCTTGTCTGTGTATCTGAAAACTAGTTTTACATGTAATGCTTACAGCTCTCCCTTTATCATTACCCATCTCGATCTGGATGGTGATCTCGATTTGAATCTTAATAGGGAAGACTAAAGAGAAGAAATGAAGCCTGAAAAGCAGCCCTGGCAGACACATAACTGGATGTGCATACAGAGAGATAACTGCCCTCATCTCTTCAGCATCCACTGATGTTCAGTTGCAGTCAGCTGATGTTCACAGCCCAGGGCTGCAGCAGTTGGCTTGGAAGGGTGGGATTGGACTGACAACTGAGCACAGAGCTTTTTTATCTCATACAACATCTCTGAGTGACTTTGTGTGTCTGAATACCTTATATATGGACAGAGAGACACACATAGAAAAATGTATGTACACATTTACAGGTTTTCTTTTCCAAAATTTATCAAATGTTATGTGTATTGATATCACTACACAAGAATTATTTAAGCATAATAAACATTCAGGGTTAAGTGCTCCAGCTTCTCATCATGCCTCCAGTTCTGGCCATAAGAAATTGGTAGAAGTTGGCAATTTGGCTTCAATGTATAATCACTCAGCCATATTCACCATAATTGATAGACTGTTAAACTGAAAGTGAAAATTAGGAGCCAATGTTCAACACTTGATCTTGAATGACTATGATTTATCTCCTATTGTAAATGGACTTTTTAAATCAAAAAATCAAACTAGGTGTCACCATTTGAAAAAGCCAATAGGAATGTGTGGTTTAGCACTGAGATGAAATTATTCTATTTCCTTCACTCAGCTGTGTTCCTCTGTTTGCAATGAGTAACAAGCCCTTTTTTAGCCTCACAAACATACACTTGCAGATGCACTTGCAGTTCTAATCCCTTATGAGAATAAGATCCTCAATTCCATCTGAGTTCCAATAGTAGCTGTTTTCAGACAGCAGACTTGGGAAGTCAATTTGGCTAAGCATGGCTATCTCGTCTGTCTACCAGAGAGATTAATCAGTACTTCTTGCTACACCTAAATGCTACATGGTCAAGATTGTTTCTCAGCCAAAAGAACATAAACAAACGGGGGTTTTGTCATGCTCTACACAAACTATGTACTGATGTCATGGATGTACAGGAAAACAGCTTCACACAGAGAACAAACCTGGACAAACTTAGATTCACAACCAAATTCTATGGCCAAAACTGACAAAAAAGATGTATCCACAGTGACGCTCCAATGAACCCCCAGGTTCCCGGGTCGCTGTGCCCAGGATACAGTTACTGCACAGACAGGAAGGATGGCCCAAAGCTCCTCTCACACACACACATGGACACCTCTAACTCAAGAGCAGCCGGCAGATCGGGCTGTTCCAGCCACGGGGCCGAAGAATCCCTCAGGGGATCCAGCAGAAAAACAATCCCTCAGCAGAGAGTGAGGGGTGAGGGCCCTCGCTCCCAGACAGTCCCTGTGAGTGCTGCCCCTGCCCCAGGGGACACTTCCCTTCACAGCCCTGCTGCTCCAGGGAAAACCACACTGGTGGAACTCCTACACTCCTGCTCTTCTGGGCAGTGTTCCCTCCCGCTGGGCAGGAGAACCATCTCCTGCTTGGCTTCCAGCAGATTCTCTGCTTTGAAGGTTAAGCTCTGTCAAAGGTTAAGGCATCTCAGCACTGGTGACTGGACTCAGGCTGTTATAAGCTCCATGATTCATCCCATTTTATGTTACTACCATGCTCTGTGGAGACAATGTGCCAAGAATTTGCTTGCTTTGCTGTCCATGCCCAGTGCACCATGAGCTTTAGGGGTCCTTCTGCCAACTTGCATCCTACAGGACCATGCACTACACAGCAGTCGGGAATGAGAATCCTCTGTGGAGTATGTCCTGTTAAGAACAGTCGCTGCAGAATGATCTGTCATGTTAGTAACACTTCCTTTAGTTTGTGCCCAGACTGCTGCAGGCACTTGTATATTTTTTTCTTCTTCTCCATCTGATTTTTGTTTTAGAGTTTGCTTCTACTGAGATCTCATATTCTCTCAGCTGGGTTTTCTTTAGCAGCTCAAAATAGCAGGACCAGCAAAGTCTGGAGTTACCTGAGAGCAAGATTTCTCCTTCTAAGCTTTAGAAATAAGCAGCACCTGTGTTCTATCCATTTGCTTTCTTACATTGTTTTCTAGATCAAAATCTGTACATTTAAAGGCCACTGAGTTACTTGATATGTAAATGTGCAGTTGTTTCCTCTCACTCTGCTGCTGTTCTTGCTAAATAGAGCACACTTTCCTTGCTTGAATTTGAGAAACCTCATTACAGCTTTTTCAACATGACCAGAACTGGATTCTGTCAGATGCAGCTTCACAGAGACTGGGCTAGAATCACTCATCCGATTCATCTGGTGTGGGTATGTCCTGTCAGTGGGGAGTGCATGAGGAATCCCATTGCCCTGTCTGGTTTTGTTATTATTACCTATCTCCCATGGTCTTGCATTATAAATAGAATCTTGTACTTGCAGAAAAAGCAGAATTTATCTTTTTCTAGAGTAACTGATGTACAGGCCCACACCTCATAGAACCAACTTTGTACTGAAGGCATGCCTGAGGCTGCTTTGTGCTTCTATGTAAGTGCCTGGAGAGCTGTTAATCTGCACTTCTGGGGGAAGCAACAAGGAGAGGGAGAACTCAAGGGAGATGTGAGATCTTGTCAAAATTCTATTTTTACAATTCATTCTCTGGTCAGAACATTGTTGCACCATCAGACCACACCCTCGTGTTCCAGTGAAGGAACATGTGATAGGTATCAATGCCTTGAGACAATAACATTTGAAGTTAGCATTAGGACAGTTTTCAAAAAACAGTATTTTTTCTATTATTGTATAACATAACTCTAGCAAGTTATAATTTGGATATGCTGTTGCTCTTGAAGTGGCTGAAGAGATTTTGTGGTAGAAATGTTTTCCTCCAAGCCCTATATTGCTTTTAGGGCTGGTATGAAGACTGCCATTCATGATCTGTACAATAACATTTATCATTAGCTCCAAATAAGTTTTGGCTGATTTTCTGATCCATCTATCAAGAAAATATTAGTGTCATCAGTGTAGGGGGCTTAATATAGTAGAAGTTTTCCAAGATGGAGATAAGCCTCTCTATAAAATAAAAAATGTAAGCACAAGTGAATAGAGGTATTCAAAATTTGATGAATTTTACCAGTTCTGTTATATTCAATATACAGCTTTGTAAGAACTGTCTTAAAAATGGCAATTAGACACTGGTCCATGAGCTCTTTCTCCCAGGGTGGTTTTCAGCATTTTCCCTCAAACTTTTTAATAGTATTTTATAGACTCAGGAACCTGTTAGTATTTAGTTTGATTTGGGCTTACCTCTGTATTCATTTAATTAATAACTAAAAAAGGAGAAGTTTCTGTACACACTTCAAACAGCAACCCATAAATGAAATGGAAGGAAAATTCAAACAGTTTTATGCAGCTTATTATATCTGATAGTCCTTGGGAGAGGACTGAATAAATAACAGTAGACTGAATCACTTTGTAAACTACATTCAAGAAACTTTAAAATGATGAAATAAATCTCATTCTCTCTGAGTTGATGGTTTGTTTTTCCTTCTTGCCCTTGCAGAGGATGCAAGTCATTTGCTAAGTACAGCAATAGAGTTATTCTGCAGATTACTTTACCCAAGCAAACAGGCTTTGTTCTTACCTTTCAAGTCTGCAATCTGGTATGGTAGGTGTGCATGACAGATTCTTGATAAATAAATGCATAATAAAATGTGGCTAGACTTTATTTTTCCCCGAAAGATTGTAATGTCAAAAAGAGCTTGGCAGATACTTTACTTTTGCTGTGGCAGGTATGCACATAATTATTCCTCATCCTTGCAAATGTAAAAGCAAAACCCAAACAAAAACAAAACCACTCTGTTGCTGGCTGGGATTAAAATTGAAGCTTGCCTTTTGGTGGTGATATGAAGAAAGGAATTAACTTTGGTGATATGAATTCCATTGCCTAGCTATTCTACACATTTCATTCACTCAAATTCTTTAACTGTTTTGAAAATAAAATGCAGGGAGGCAGGATTTTTTTTTGAAGCTTCTACAGCTCTAATTACTTTCTAGTGACCTTTTGCTCAAGAACTGTATCCCTCTCTTTTTCTTACTTCTGCTTCTGTAATGGGGACTGTCACAGGACTGTCACACAGAGAAATATCCACATTGCTGTTTTCTTTAGAATTGTGCATAACTAAAATTCAAAAACTTATTTCAAGGACTAACAGATTGTTAAAAACAGGAGAGGGTGAGATGGGAATTGTAAAGCCGCTGGGTAAATTGGACTGGAAACTATTGGGTGAGGAAGTTATCCAGAAGAAAAAGGCAAGATGATAGAAAGGAGAAATGATGGTCAGGGAGGTGGTCAGATAATGGAGGAAAAAAATCACTTCAGACCCTCTACTGACAAAAGGGCTGCATGAATGGGTAAATCTTCAGTGAGCAGCAGCCTTGACCAGGGTTAGGAATCAGGTGTAAATTAGCAGGAAAATATTTTGTGATCTTGTATGACCAAGTGTGACTTACTGCACTATTAGTTCAATTCAGGATACTTTACTCTTCTTTGTCCTTCATTTTAATTCCCCATTTTACTCCCAGTTGCTCTTTAACCAGATGCTTTGCTTTCTGAACTTGCTTTATCCCAACACTTTCACTGACTCAGCGAGAATCCCCTTGTCTGTACTGCTTTGGCTTGGTTTTTTAACTCTAAAACAAGCCTGGTGCCATTTTCTTCATGATTTCACTTTGTAATTTCAGGAGGCTTTTCTTTCTTTCTTTCTTTCTTTCTTTCTTTCTTTCTTTCTTTCTTTCTTTCTTTCTTTCTTTCTTTTCTTTCTTTTCTTTCTTTCTTTCCTTCTTTCTTCTTTCTTTCTCTCCTTCTTTCTTTCTTTCTTTCCTTCTTTCTTTCCTTCTTTCTTTTTCTCTTTCTTTCTTTCTCTCCTTCTTTCCTTCTTTCTTTCCTTCTTTCTTCTGCAGAAATAATTAGTTTTCTTCCAGTAATAATGAGAATTATTTTACTTGGTATATATCAAAGTAGGCCTATGATATAATAGAGGAATACAGAAAATGCTGTTAGCAAATATGAAGAGTTTAAACTATAAGTAGTTTTGTATTGTCAATAGTGAAACCCTTACCTTTTTATAAATTAAAACCATCCTCTCTAATACAAGTGTCCTTTTCATAAGCAAATTAATACTGATTTGCAGTTAATCTATTAAATGGTTTTCTTTAGTTCAGAGATTTCATATTTTATGGCAAATTATTTTTCTAAGAGACCAAAGCTACTTCATTAGCTTCCCAAAATATGAGGCAATTATTAATTAGATACATGTTTTTTTCCTTAACAATAAATAATCTAATGCATGTTTGGTTGCAGCAAAGTCTCAGCTATGCAGTAAAATCTTCTAGCCTTGATTTCAGAAATTAGTTTTATGTACAGAAAAGTATTCCTGGGAACTGCTGAGCAATTATGGCCTCTGCTGGAAGCCTTAAAATGGCTTCTGATAGATAGCAACCACTGAAGTCATCATTACTGTTACTTTAGGCACTAATCTGCAGCATGCTGGGCACTGTACAGATGGATTAAGAGATTGCACTAGTCTGAGGAGTTTACAGGATAAATAGTAAAGGAACAACATAAGCATAAATTGAAAATATAAATTAAATCAAAGAGGTCATCAGTGGCAGTGGCTCTTAAACTGCATGTAATGCATTTGAAATAGTATAAGATACTGATGAATATTTACCATTCTTATGGGCATGGTTATAAGTATCCTGATAAGCCAAATACTTCAAATTCTTAGTTTGAAATAATATTCCTTATTATTGTTTCTAAATACAACAGGGAAGAATTTCTTTCTTTAGGAAGAACCATTCACATGTGTATGACAGAGGGAGGCTTCAGTGGAAGCATAAAGAACTATATATTCATTTCTCTAGGATTGCCTTAAGCCACCATTCATGATTCCAGCCCAGAGTGAAACTCAAGGTGCTCATAACCTCAGTGTTTTAAGTGATGCAAGGCTGTGCATCAGCATGTAACATACAATAAACCTCAAATTTCACTTGTATTCTTGGAAAGAGACTTTACATTTGACAATTGATAGTGAAGAATGAACTGATTGTGGAGTTTTGAAAAGTGCAAATGAATTTATGGCTTTTCTTAGAGTGGAGCATTTGCCATCCTGAACATATGGTTCATAAAGGTTTCAGCAACTGTTTACTGTGGTTAAAAACAGGGTTGTGGGAATTCTAAAAAGCAATGCAGTAAAATCAGAGCTCTCTGATGTCAGAAGGCCCTGAAGCCAAGGCTGTCTTGCTTTCCCCATGCACCCCTGTCTTCTGTGATCATGTGTACAATATGACTATCCTTTTAAAAATATTTTTTTATATTGCGATTGTGTCAAAATATAGGCATGTCCATAAGAACCTCTTAGGTCCAAGTGTTATGTAATGAAAAACAGACCTGCATGAAACACATTGGGAAATAGGATTAGTTTAGTACAAAGAGCTGCCTATTTACTGGATGGTCAGATGTGACTGTCACACTTGAAGGAACCAGTTTGCCATCCCAATTAAACCTTCAGGCATTCTTTGAATAAATGGGAAAACTTCCATTGCTTTTGGTCAAGTGATGAGTTTAGCCATAAATAGCTTACAATGTATAAATAGCTCTTGAAGAGAAGGGGAAAAGATGCAGGGAAGGGCTGAGAGATGGGATTTCTGTCTATACTAGGAAAAGAGCACTATGAACCCTCTGCTTATTCCTTATCCTTCTAGCAAAGCAACTGGGGAGGGCGTTGTCATTTCTTAAAATTCCTGGAGAGGAGGAATATTCAGAGAAGATTTAAAAAACTATTTACTGAGGACAGAAACACACTTGGAATGTTTCTGTTTTCCTCAAGAGAATAAGTCTTCAAGCAGTCCTTTTGATGAACTTTAAATATAACTGAAATATAAATCACATACCAAAATAACAGCATTCTTTATTTCCTATGGATTTTAACTTCTTATACATCCCTGCTTATTTAAGTATGTCTGTTTAATTCTTCTTGGCTTTTGCAGGGACCTTCAAGGTGCTTTTTTGTTGTAGTTTAGTTATCAGGCTTCAACAATATGCTTTGAATTATTCCAGATCCTTTTAGTGCAGGTGCAGAGCTAATATAAATCAGGCAATGAAACTGTGAATCAAGAGGAATGTTAGGTGGTATTCTTGGCTTTTTCTTTGCATTCTAGAATATAATTTTGTTTTTAAAAGACTCTTAGATTTTCCTGGAGGGGCACAGGGGGGAAGTAATATCCTTGAATTTCTGGTGGAACAGCTGGAGCAGAATTCAGAGGAAAGTAAGGTACCTTTTCTTTACTTTTTCTTTGCTTTTAAACCAAGAAAAGTGTTTCATGTGTTAGTGTCTTACAGGGATGAAGACGAGGAGTTTTATACCTTTTGAGATTGCAATGAAGAACCAGCAAGTAATAAAAAACAGCATAGAAAAAAGAACAATGTTATTTCAAAGCACATGTTAAGGTAAAGTACTGATCCTTTTGAAATTACATCAGCATTCTGCTAGGGAATGAATAGAGAGGATATCAGTCCTCATTTCCTCACTGCCAAACAGACAAGTAGAACAAGATTGGCCCAGTATGATAAGATACCTAAAATGGAAAATTAATCATGTCACTGGAATTAGTAGGGAGAAAAAAACATCTAACTTAGTCTGTGGAGGAGCTCCTCTGTTAATGAGCCTGATGTGACTTCATGCCCACCCAGAGACCATTTAACAGGTGTGCCTGAATTAGAGGGAATCTGACTCAAAGATTGTAGACAGAGGATGTTCCTGGAGATTTCAAGGCAGGACAGTGCCTATATTTTATTGGGACTGTGAATAACTAAAATGCTTGAAAATATGGGAAGTTATGTTTCTGAATATTATAGAGTGCTGAGTCCAAAAGGGGTCATAGGTTAGATTTTGCCACAAGCTGTAAAAATAAGCTTGCAGATGAGCAACTGAAAGTATGGTTATTCTCTAAAGATGCACTCTCAAATTGTGAACAGCTGTACTCATTTCAATCTGAGAAACTGCAAAGTCTGTATAATGTCTTTGTGAAGACCAAAATATTCAAAGTATATATTTTGTACTGTAGTAAAATTTTGAAATGGTGGGAGTAAAATATTCATAATTGAGAAATCTTTGCCTAATAAGAGAACAAGACAAATTATGACTGTCAATAACACAACTGGTATTTAAATCCTGAGCAGGCAAGAATGCAAGGTGGAAGGACATGCATTTCTAAGCTTGTGGGTGCCTTGCTCGAAGCTGAGTGTTGCAATCAGTAAGTACAGCCTTACCTAAGTAATATTTTATACATTATACTACTGTCCCTAGTTCCTGTAGCGTCTTGATTACATTAGTATTCCAAGTCCTCTGCACTTCCTTTGTGGGGAAGTGCTAACTTTGGCAACTGCAGCTTCCCAGCTCTAACACTAATGAAAAAGGAGTGCAAGTGAAAAACCTTTCATTTGTTGTGATTCTGCTGCTGAGGAGCCAGCAGAGGGAGCTTAAGTAACAAACCCTCTTCCCAGGGCTTATTAATAATGCAAAGATACATAAACAAATAAACAAGTCTTTCATGATAGCCTATTCCCTGTAGGAAATGGGAGAAAAAAAGATCTGTAGCTCTTGAATGGAAAATGGTAAAATCAGTAGGGAAAGGAAATTTTCCTAGTAAACAAGAATGCACTAAAATTAACATTAAAAAAAAATCAGTGTTTTAAAATATCTAAATCTCTGTCAAATTTACAGAGAATAAATGGCATTGCTCTGTTCTTCAACTTTTATCCATATCCATGAAATCTGTTATAGTCTTGTTTACTTTTGCTTTTTTATTAATGCTCAGAGTTGTAAAAAATGGCATCTTGACTTTTTCCTTTACACACCATCATCTTACAGGTGCTGTGATTTCAGGAACAATAGTTGGGATAGATTTGCACTGCGCTTTCTAACACAGTAGAAAAATGTCCAAGAAATTCCTAAGTCCTTTTATCTCTTAGCCTATCTCATCAGGACAATCAAGTTGGTAGAAAGTAAAACAAACAGGAAAATAATGTCCATCTCTTCTTCAAGGAGCTACATAACCTCAGTTGGCTTTTTCAGCTTAGACAAGCTCCAGGACCACTTGACAGAGCAGTGACAGGGGAACTCTAGTTCCTGCTCAGCTGAGGAGCCTGGGGCACTTTGTTAGAATGTCATAAGCACCTTATTTCAGGTGTATAAATTTTGCCTATGATGGCATCTTTGAAGAACATAATTTTGGGCAACTATATCAAGGTCTGGAAAAGACATGAAGAAGAATCACAAGTGTGTTCTCAGGTGGTTTTTCTTGCCTTGTTTTGAAATATGTATATATTTGTGCTCAATATTTATGGCACTATCAGTTATAGAAGAGTTAGAGTTTTAAGGAAATTATATCAAAGATTTCCTAAGAACTGGTGGCTAGAAAGATTGGTTAGTATTGAATAAGAATTTTCTAATAACAACTTTGCTGTTAGAGCTCAATATTGATTGTGTAGCTTGTGGCTGAGCTGTCCACAGGGCACATTGTAAAATTATATCCTCTCACTTAGTTTCTTTCACTTGAGGCATATTAGAGAACAGCTGCTGAAACAAGTGTCAGTGATCTATAGATTTGCTGAATGTATAGTTGATTTCCAGCTATACTCACAGTTATTTAACATTGCCACTTCTAAGCACCAAGTTTGGGAGTGCTCTCCTTGAATATGCCAGATTTTCAAGTTATGCACACTGTTCTGATTTGCTTTGCATCCCCATAAATAAAACTGGTTTATGGCTTTGACAACAGGAAAGCAGACCCCTCAATGAAAAATTTCTGAGTTCCTTTCTTCTTGTGGGTCAATAAAGCACTTGGCTGCCTGCCTCTTTTCAGCCAAGAAATCAATCCCCTTCAGAAAAGACTGAGACCAATTTCACACTTGCTGTGTACTTCATAATTGGCCCAGTTCATTCCAGTGTCAAAATTATTTATTTTGTCATGATGATAATCTCTTTCCAGTAGTCCTAAAGTGTCACCTTGTGGCTTATGCTGGTTATTATTTTGTATTTTCAAGAGAATACATCCCTAAACAAAAAATACAGAAAATCTGTAAGTTCCTCTCCAGGTATTCATAAAATTAATTTGGGGAGTCAAGATTATTTTATTTTAACTGAGATTACATTGTTGAAATAACTGGTGATAGGTAAAAGCAAAAAACTACTAAGCAGTTAATAATCTATTTGGAAACTACTGATAGATTTTTCTATGGTCAATTGCAGTCACATGACTTTAGGATGTGTGAAAAAATGAAATGTAACAAATCATTAGATCTTTAAAATGCTGACTGCTGAGTAATAAACCTAATTTTCACACTACAATGAAACAAACAGAAATGTTTCTTTTGAGTGGAAAATGTATGTGTGACTTTTGCCAGTGGGTAGAGTCAGAGACACAGACACCAGCTTAAGGAATAGTGGCATATACTGTGATGTAAAACTGCAAAGAATCACAAAAGGATAAGCTAGGCAAGGCTAACCATGAGCAAAGAATTACAAAGGGACAAGCTAAGCAATGCTAATCACTGCTAGGAAAGAATGCCTACAGTGGTTAAGAAAGATACATCACCAGTTACCCAGGGTTGAGACATCATCCAAGCCCAAGAGACATCAGCTCTGGGGAGAAGCTGTCACAGCCAAGCACTGGAGAACCACGCCAGGAACTGGAACTCCTGCACTGCCTCCTCCTTTGCAGGCCACGAGGCTCCCCCACTCTGCTGTGACAGTGGTCCAGCTTTTACACTGCTAAACAAAACAGCTGACATAATTTCTAATTTCATTTTCCTGTCAGCTTTCTCCCAAATCCTGGCCAGGGTTCAAGGAGGATGCAAGGGAGCTGTCTTTGATCCTATACCTCCTAATTAGGCTGGATGTGGCCTTATCCTGTTTCTAGATTCAGAAAGGTTTTGCCAGTAAATGAACACATATAACTTTGTTCATGAGTTATATATATAACAGCTATGTATATAAGATTTAGTTGGAAAGTTCATCTAGAGGTCAGTTTTGGCTTCGGCCTGTTGTTAAGGCCTTGGTACTTCCCTGACCCAGAGCACACAGGATCTAAATTCATTTGCACAAAGGGCAGGGGAATTCATGTATAGACAAGATGATCTTTCTCAGACAAGAGATGTTAATCAAATATATTCCTGTTGTTTCGAGCTCATTTGTGTGTAATATTTTATACTGCATAACATGTCTTTAAAATGGATTTTTGAATTATAAGTTGTAACTGAGCTAGCACAGATGCCCACTTTAGTGCTAACTTCCAATGCTTCTGAAGTAGTGCTAAGGTAAATTAGATATTGATTTCTGACAAAATGGAAGATTTGTCTCATTGCTGAATTTTGAACCTTACATGTTAAATAAGAATTTGATAGCTAAAACTTATTGTTCTGTTTGATATATCCAGAGTCCTAAACTGAAAGATGCCACTGCACAAGTGCTCAGTTTAAAAACAAGGAAACAAAAACAACAACAGCAAACTGTTTTCCCTGTCAGCTCTGCTCTGCTGGAGCTTTGAGTGATGACTCTGAAGTGTTTCCTTTTTGCCAGATCATTTTCTTGGGGTGTCAGGTTATTTCTGCTACAAGCAGCAAATTAATGACAGCTGTGACTGGCACTGTCAGTGTTCACACAGTGACTCCTCACTGGCTGACACTGTTCACTTGCTGCATGGCTGTGACTGAGAGCAGCATATTGAATTCATTATTATTGGATATCTGTTATCTGCAAATCTCATGTGTTAAACCAGGCTTGCTGATAAAGCGAGAGATATTTCAGGACCAAGAATGTCAAGAAAACAATTACTGACAATTTAGCACTAACAGTTTAAATATGAAATATGTAGCAAAATAAAATCTTCTTTATCCTTTAGTATTTAACTTTTTTAACATCAAAGTTATAAACCCTGTGTCAGAATATGTGATGAGATTCTGCTGAAAGTCATTAGCAGTGGTATAACAATACTAAAATTATTTATGTCAAGCAATGTAAAGTTAAATGAGCTAGACCTTGGGTTCAAAGAGAAGATGAGTTTTTATGTAAATGAATACAGATTTTTACTGGCCATTAATCAAGTGTTTACCTGTTTCCATTAAAATTACATTGAGTTCAATCAGTATGCCTTTTAATGCATGCATTTTCCCCTAAACAAGGAGCATTTTTGTCATGATTATTTAAATTGGATTTTAAGTCCATGAAAGTTTAATTTAAATAAAAAGTGAGTTGGTTTTCTCAGGCTTGAAAGTTACCATCCTTAGATCCTATTTAAAAGTGTAAACAATTTTTAAAATTAATCGTCTCCAAAGACTACTTCTTAGCATTTGGGATTAAATATCTTTAATTGCAAAAGGCTTAAATGTAGCTACAGTTAATGCAATGCTATCTGTATATAACTATAAAAGTTTTGTTTCTGGTAACTAAGAAGAACTATTGTAAAATAATTCAGAAATGGGCAGAATACAGATTAATTTAAACATAAAACATGTAAATATTATTGAACCTTATTCAAATCTATGGAAAAAAGGCCTGTGGATGTAGATTTCTATGAATATATGTTCTGCATCCACAACAATGCTTAACTTCTGTTTGTGTACGTAGAACATATATTCATAGAAATCTACATTTCCAAATCATGAAGCCCCCCCCCCCCCACCATCATCCCTCCTACCACAACCTGAAAGACTCTAGATTTTGTTTTCAAAAACACACGGGACACCTCGGAGTTCAGCAAGTTCTGCCAGTACAGCCCTTGGTGTCCCTGTCTCCCTGACACCCTTGCTTTCATCCTCAGTCACAGAATTCTTCTACTGTGGACAGGAAGATTTCTCCTGTACTTCTCTGGTTACCTTTTCTCCAAGCCAGGCAGGACCCACATCAGGAGGCTGTGATCCTCTGTCAGCTCACAGGCACCTCTGGTGACACGGGCAGCACTTTGTAATATCTCCAGAATACGACTCTGAAACAGAAAATTAAACTTGTACTTTTACAGTCAGGATATAATTAACTTAAAATTAGCAATTTGGCTGGTATCTGATCAACTTCCAGGTAAAATGAACACCACCTGTTCTCAGGAACTCCAGAGAAGGAAAGACATTCTCTCTTCAAAGCTTCATACCAGAGGTGCTGCTCTTACATGAAGTATTCAGGTAGAAAGACAATTTTCTCTTTTTGTCCAGGGTTTTCATACCTGAAATACTTAGGGTGGATGCTCCCAACCTGAGAGCTCCTGGCACGTGAGTTTCCCTCCTGCTGAAGCACTGGCTGTGTTTTTACAATCTCTGAGCTTCTTTATTTCTCTTCCCTCACCTCCCTCTCCACAAGCATGTGGGACAAAAGCACTTAAGTCTTTAGCATCCTGTTATCTTCTTGGAGCGAATTCCATTTCTCTCAGCTGAGAGAAAGCAACCTAAAGCCAACACAAATACCTAAAGTTTTTACACTGAATAATTTTAGGATCTCTCATAGACAAGGTTGGTCTTTGAGGGAAAACAATTCTAGAAACAACTTTGGCATCACCAATCAGTTTTTAACCTTTTCCTCCCAACACCTGCCTATAGTGAAACACTTTTAATGTTGAATAGCAAATTAATAGCAATACCAAACCCAGTATACCCTGTACAGGTGTATCTGATTGCGATCTTAGAAAGCTTTTTCTAATCTTTTTATAGAATTAGCCTTCCTTTCATTAATATCACTAAAATGACTTTCAAAGGAACCACTTACTGCTTTTCTGGACTGCTGTTCTGTAAACTAACCCAACAGAGGTATGTTATGTGTAGTGGACATAATTCGTGCCATTTCTAGTATGATATATGTGATATTGAATATCTGTTGGAATATACACGTTTGTGTTAGGAGTCCCCCCCACCCCCGAAGGCGAAACCTGGTGTGTGTTGAAACCCGATTTACAAGTAAAAGGATGTGGCTCGGCCAGGGGATGGGCCATGTCTGGAGGGATACAGGGATCCCAGGCGCTGATCATCGTGTGAACGACCCGAGATGAATATCATGGAAATCCTCGGGCAGATACATGTGAATGCAGCGTTCCGTAAATTGCATCAGGGGATTCAACAACTCTGGACATCGTTCTACCTCGTCGCCAAGAAAAGAAATCTCATCAAACTATGGGACTCTGAATAGAAGAAAGGACTGTTTGCCGAAATCCTGGCCTCAGGCAGAAAACCGCTTGTGCCAGGATGGAGGGGTGGGCATAGAGGAAAACCTCTCCTGAGCCTGTCTGTTCTGCTGCTCACCCAGCGCCGACCCCGGGCTCGGTGTGATTCTTTCCTTGTGGCTGGCTAGATAGACTCTGATTGCAAAATAAAATTCTTTTATTTTTATTTGTAATTTGGCTGGATCAATTTTCATTTATGTTATAAATGAGAACTTGTCCAGCCAAATTAAGAATGAAAAACATAAAATATTTATTTTACAATCAAATTCTATCTAGCCAGCCACAAGGAAAGAACAGAGCCGAGCCCGGGGTCGGCTCTGGGTGTGCAACAACGAGGTCAGCCTCAGCAGAGGGTTTCCTCTATGCCCACACACCTCCATCCTGGCACAAGCGGTTTTTATAGGGAAAATTCCGCCCGAGGCCAAGATTTCGGCAGTCAGTCTTTTCTTCCATTCAGAGTCCATATGTTAATGCGATTTTCTTGCTTGGTGATGAGAAAGCACAATTCAGTGTCCGGAGTTGTTGAATCCCCTGATGACATTTACGGGAAGGCTGCATTCACATGTATCTGCCCGAGGATTTCCATGATATCCATCTCGGGTTGTTTACGTGGCGATCAGCCCCCGGGGTTCCCGTATCTCTCCAGACATGGCCCATCTCCTGGCTGGGTTCTAACATACAACAGTGTCTCGCCTGCGAGGGTGGGGGGGCTTCTAATACAAACGAGCATAATCTAACAAGTATCCAATATTACATATTTCATACAAGGAATGGCGCGAATTATGTTTACTACACATAACAATTTACCACACCTACAACAGTCATCAAGAAAACGCCTACACGCTGCACATTTGAAGGAGCACCTCCAGCTCTCGCCGCCGGGCTCCGCTCGCCCCGAGCGCGGCGCGGGCAGAGCCGGGACTACAACTCCCAGCAGGCAGCGCGGCGGGCGGAAGCGGAAGCGGACGGCGCCGTTTGCCCCGCGGCGGCGTTGGCGTTGTTGTCGCGGGGACCGAGCCGGGCCGGCGGGGCGGTGAGTGGCAGCGGCCGCTCCCTCAGGAGCTGCTGAGGGGCTGTGCCCGGCCGGGGGCCGGCCTGCGGCGGGGCTCCTGGAGAGATAATGTCAGCCCGTGAGGCCGCTGGCGCACCCAGACCAATGAGCTCCATGCCCGAGGGAAAGGCGGTGCCTCGCCGCTTTATTCGGAGCAGCCCGAGAGGCCTTTTTGGGTTGCAGTATCTAATTTGTACCTAAAAAGCTCAAGGCGGTGCCTCGCCGCTTTATTCGGAGCAGCCCGAGAGGCCTTTTGGGGTTGCAGTATCTAATTTGTACCTAAAAAGCGCAAGGCGGTGCCTCACCGCTTTATTCAGAGCAGCCCGAGAGGCGTTTTTGGTTGCAGTATCTAATTTGTACCTAAAAAGCGCCATTTGGCCGCTGGGTTCACGTGGGAGTTGTGTTCCCCTGCCCGAGTATGGGAAAATAGCAAGGGAAAACATTTGGCCATGTACAAAATTCTAAATCCACATTTAAACAATTAAATGTCGTAATTTTTAAGATTTCCCTAGAATCCCCTTCTCTAGCAGTGCTTCCTACCCCTACTGGGTGAGAACTTTTAAAAACTTAGGTAATCGGTCTAGTTTTGCTACTTTGGAACGATGCTGGTGCAGCAGTTTGCTTCTGTGAGATATATAAAAATTTGGATATAAAGCGTAAGGCTTGATTCTCTAGTTTTAAGTATTTATCTCTTTACAGGCTGGTCTCACATAACTCAGTAAAGTCATATGCAGTGTTTTGTAATTTGTCAGATGGTGATAGAAACATTAAATACTGCAGTATATAAGTTAAAGTTTCTTGAACTCCAGTAACAAAATTATTGCTTATATCTAACTGGAAGTTCTTATAGGCTAATTCTAGAGTTATGGAAAATTTTCCTTTCTTTTTATGTGAAGTTCTTTTCACTTATTTTTCATTAATAAAAGTGCTGAAGTGACTGTATGGTAACTTTTCTTGGAAGTAAAATCTCATTAAAATTCATAAGGTTCAGCATAGCATCTGGATCTGCCCAGGTATTAATTGCTATTTTATTCTAAATTTCAGTGATGAAAAAGATTGAAAGCAAGACTGACTTGTTGGAAACAGAACGTCCATTAATCCTCTTTGTTCCTTTAGGACGAATCCATATGGAGACTAGTTTATGATAGAGGGCTTTGCTGGTAGTTGATGATAAAATGAAGAGATATTTAATGGAATGTCTGTGGATTATACTAGGTCACTTCTGTCTTCTGATGCAAGTCTTTTTAACATCGCTGTTAATATGCCAGTGGATTCCTAGATATTTTTGGGTTCACTAAGAATTGATATCATCTAAGGGGTGTAACAGTGTGGGGGGAAAAGGCCATCCTAAGGACTTCATGTGCCTCCTTTTCATGTTGTTTCAGCATTCCTTAATTCTCTGGCCAACATTTAATTTTGTGCCCTGGAAGATAAGAAAGAAACAGCAGCATTTTCATATATTACAATGATTAATTAATACTTTCTTAATCTCACTTTGTCATGTAGCTGAACCCAAAAAATAAGTGTGTTTGGATTTATGAATATCACTCATAGGAATGTCTCTGTTTTAAAAAGTAATTTCTCTTAGTACAATGATTGAAAGAAGCCTAAGGGATTGGCAGGTAGCACTGAAATGATTCCATAACCCCCAGCGCCTCATTTTAGGGTCCCATTCAGAATGTGAAGGATGGCATTCCTCACCTACCAGTTAATGCCTTAAGCTTTGACGTTATTTAAAATGAACAAACAACTTTAAAAAGCCCCACAAAACAAAAACAAATTAGCAAAACCCCAGAAAAAAAACCACACAAAAAACCCAAAAACAAAAACACAGAAGAAACCCGATCAGGTCCTCCTCCCACATCCACCTGGAAATATGGCTTTAGCCCAAAGATTTCTGAAGACAATCTAGAACTAGAGCTTTAAAAGCTCATACATTCTGCAAGCATTAAATACAATTGCAGCTAGTTACTGCATAACCAAATAAACCATATTTTGTGGCTGGATTAAAAATGGCATAACATTAAACTTGAAGGTTTTGATTGTCCTGTGAGGAATTCAGTTGAGATAGGAGCATTTACAGTAATATACGAGTTGGTCATTCCAGTGAATCTGTCATTACTTTTGCCATCATTTTATATGATGTTTTGTAGTTCGTTCTAGTCTCACAGTTTAAATTGCAGATCGAGAAGCATTTGAACTTTGTTGTTCCTAGGTAAGCCATGCCTGTCTCAGCTGATGAAACTGTGGGGAACCTGGCTATGAGAGATACAGTTCTTACTCCAGCTGGAATTGAAGAATTACAAGGTTTGTACCTTGTAATTGCAAGGTACTTTATTTGTATGCTTTTTCTTGCAATTGCAGACTTCAGTCAGTGGCTTCCTTAGCTTCATCCATAAAATGAAGTTCAAAATCGGGGTTAAATTTTGAAAGGTACAGTGACTCATTCTATGTTCAAGTAGGTGGTTGTAAAAGAGAAGTTACTGTGAGGTGGTAAAAACTGGAAAACTCATCAAGCTATAACGTTCATCCTTCCAGAAGGAAAGAGGATGCTTTTTTGCTGACCTGAGGACAAAGTCAGATCCATTTAATAAAATGGGAACCAAAAGTACTATGCAGTTCTTATATGTTACTCAGCTGCTATTAGAATGGAACTGCTGGGCTCAGTCTTCCTAGTCATTTTCATAACTGTGAGTTAATTCTTTCAAGCTTCAAGAGAGTACATTCACTTTGAAACAGATTAGAAAACATCTCAATGGTAATGTTCATCCTATCTTGTGATTAGTATGTTTCACCATTTATTCTCTTAGAGAAAGGAAAAAAGAAGCTATTAACCTGCAATAAGTCTGAGGAAATTAATCAATAGACTGAAACAAGTGTAAAATATCATATTACTTGAAAATTTTCGTTAATTTTTTTTCATAATTTCAAAGTGAGTTAGACTTTGAATTATGTGTTGTTGAGTGTATTGAAGGTAATTTTAAATTGTCTTGGTTTGGGTAGAATCATCATCTATACAGAATGTAAAAGCTCGACAAGTCATATCAAAAATCAGTCGGGAGGAACTGGAAGACAGATTTCTTCGTCTGCGTGATGACCACATCCTACTCAAACAGTATGCCAATAAGCAAGAGAAGAAAATTAAAAGGTATGGGGTATCTTTGTCCCCTTAAAGCATCATGAACAAATTAAAAATCATGCTGATTTCTCTCAGAGCACTTTTTAGTGCAGTAGCAAAAATCACCCACTGGACATGATTTTTGTATTGCTTTCTACAATCTGTTGTCTCTGAATATGTGAGATGGTTTTTGCAGGGACCCCTATTAGATCTCCCTGTACAGAGGTACACTGCTGTCTGCTGCCTCAGAGATGATACCTTGGATTCCCAGCTGTGATGGAGTGTTCTGGGAATTGGAGAGCAGGCTGTAGAAGCCTAATGGTTCTTCAGGCGTTTCATTCTAGAATCAAAATGGTCTGTCCAGAGAGATTCTGCCCCTTTTTTGTCTGTCTTTCAGGAAATTGAATAGCATTTAGCTTTTTATTGGTGAATTTGCACTAAAATGTCCTTATAATCATCACTCCTTTATTCAGTGTAGAGGATAACTGTCACAGTTATGTCACAGATAAGCTGGCTTCTACTGGGTAATTAATTTGGCTACAGATAAGAAACCCTGCCAGCTCCATAAAACTGGCGCCTGGGTTGACTGACAGTAACCTCAGTCAATTACATTCCATCCTGAGCTGCAGACATGTCACTGGTTTGGGAGCTGGCTGGTGTCAAAGATCAGACCAATGAGCTGTCCAGACTGGGTTTTTCAGACCCCTTTATAAAGAGAGGCTTGAGGAATAATCATGCTCTTTTGCCACATGGACATTGGGGTGTGTGTTGTCCCTGTCCCCAGCCACTGACACCACGAAACACATGGATATTAAACGTAATAGATAACTTCAGTGAAGAAGTCCCAAATAGCATGGGGAGCACAGTACCCAGTTTACTCAAAATATACAAGCAACTTTAGGCTGATTATTAAACTCAGTGTCTTAGGATTTGTGTGCCAGGACTTAGTGTGGTGGCAAACTGATCTGGACTGTGAAGAACTGTTTGAAGTATTACTATATTTCAGAAGGGCTCAATGCTATGACTGTTTGCATTGTGCTAATTTTTAACAAAGTCTTTCTGCGTCTAAGCCAGTTTCTGGTGAGGAGCTAATGAATTCTTCAAAGGGTAGTTGAAAATATTGCCAATTTCATGCTTTAGTATTGCTTATTTCATACTTTAAAGTCCAAACCATTTTTTTCTTTTCACTCAGTATTCAGCGAGCCACTTTCCAGTTGACCAGCATTACATAATTTCTGTCTTTTCTGTCAGTTGTTGTCAAATACAAGATGGTAAATTAAGTGAATTGTTTTGTTATTTCAAATGGTAGTTCCTATGTTTCTGTGTGCAGGAAATACTGCTCATCATCCATTTACACCAAGTGGGTGTACTCACAGTCCACTTAGGTAAAATTACATACAGTGTAAATATGTCCTTCCTTCACTAACCTTAAATTATAAGCCTTAGGAAACTGTTATTCGTCAGTGCTATAAAGCAGATTGCTGCTCAGTGGTATCAGTTATCTTCAAGGAGTTTGTCACAGGCAACAATAGTTATGCCAAAACTTGAAACTTATTATCAGATGTTCTACACTGACATCTCCACAGTGGTTATGTTCTTTTCAACTTTTTATTTTACTTGTTATGTTTACTTTTCACATTATTTTTCTTTTTTTAAAATGGTTTTCCGCAGAACGACCACCAAGTTAATACGGCTTGTTAATGATAAAAGAAAATGTGACCAGGCTGGCTCTGGACCCAAGCTGGGTCAGGCTCTGGAGCTGGAAGAAATGATTGAGCATTTGCAAGAAAAAGTTCGTGAGCTTGAGAAACAAAACGAGAACCTCCGCCACAAACTCATTTCAACTAAACAGCAGCTCCAGATTCAAGGCCACAGGCCTGGTCTGTACAGCTCCGTTCAAGCTCGTGTCAACACTGGTCTCAGAAAAGAGAGTGAGACTGCTGGCATGCCAGAGCACACCAAGAAGGGTATAATTCACTTTTAGTAAAACAGCAAACTCTTTTATTGTACTTGAAACTATGATTCTGAATTTCAGAACATTTTTAGTGCAGATCAGAAAATATGCAGAGCAATTACTGAAAAATAAAATGCCTGGGAAAAAAAACAGGATAGTTTAGATGTATCTAAGGTATTAAGAGACAAGAAAACTCCACAAATAATAATTAGAACTTCCTGTATATGCTTTTTGTTTGGCTGATTTAAAAATACCATGGAAAGCTAATCAGGTATGGATGCTCTGTAAATACTTGCTTTCTTTATTGAGTGCAATCATCTAAGAAATAACTTCATTTGAAAAAAAGTAAACAAAACAAAAAAAAGAAGTCTAGGCATACACACACACACACAAACACACACATATATATATGTGTATTGCAATTACCAGTACCTTAAAATAACATATAAAAGTCAAAATTCCAAATAGGTAAGTTTTTCAGGCATTTTGGGGAGCTGCTGGTATCATTGTACCTTGAACCTAAGTGATGCAATTCTGAGGACTGTGGGATGGCTGCCTTAATGCTGTCTTTGAAATGAAATGTATTTGGTCCCACCTCAAAACTTGGTTAATTTCTTCTTTATAAGAGTAGAAGAAAAATGTGGGGAAACCATTGCATTTGCTCCTAAAGTAATAATTCTTCCTTAATTAATTTTTCACTTTTCTTCTTCACTATGGTCTTAGGATGCTTCTAAACAACACAAGGAAATTATCTGCACTGCAACTAAAATACAGTCCTTACAATTGTATGTCTGGGTGAATGACACTTGGGATTTTGCAAAGAAATTGCCGAGAAAAAGTGATTACAAGTCCATGTTCCTGTCTAATAATACTGATATTTCTCTTTGAAGATACCATCTCTGTTCTCTGTCTTTGAAAGTAAAATCTTCTAAAAATCTTTCAGGACATGTTTTTAACAGTTCACTTTAGCACTATTTGGCATTGCCCATCCTTCAGATTTTACATCAGCTTACATTGTGCATACTGTGATTATTTCTTTCCATGTGGTTTCGATGTAAAAATACTTTTAATGACATCTATATAGAAGTTGCAATTGTTTGTACTGTATTAAGTTAGTTGGTTTGTTAAAAGTTTTCTCATTCAACAAGTTAAAAATTTCTTTTTTTCTTTGTATTCAGGAATGAGATTTCAAAGTTTAGAAATGAGATCATCTGACCTTGTGCTCCCCAAATATGAACAGAGTCTGCTTGAGGATTCAAGGGCTGAAATCAGAAATTTGTATGATTTTCGTATTACTTTTTTTGTCATTATAGTTCTTAGAACTTACAGTTTTCTTGAAGAAAAAAAGTATATTTTTAAAGAAGTTTTCAGTTCAGAAAGTAAAATGGTTGGTTCTGACAATAATAACACTGGTAACAATGCAGAATATTAAGAAAAACAGGAAATCAGTTATTTAGAATGCAAAATGTAGGTATATAAGAATTTGGCAACAAGTTAAAACTGGTCTCCAGTGATGAGACTCTCTTTGCTAGGATGCAATGCCTGCCTTGTTTGTTATGGGTCAAAGTTGACAAAAGAAGAAAGAGCCTTAGCTGCAAAATTTTTACCAATGTAAGTCCTAAAATGTGCACCACCATGCAAGTGGTAACTATGCGGATGTCTTTTGCTGATGCATTTAAGTTTCATTCCTAGAGGCAGACAGATTTTATGGCTAACTACAAAACCACAGTATTGGGATAGTTATGTAAAATTATTCTGATTTACTTTTGCATTTTGAATTGTGGTTTGTAATTCAGCTCCACGTTTCAAATGAATTTGATGCTTAGGAAGCCCTTACAAAATCCTTGATGTAGGGATAGCATGAGAATAGAGAGGTGTTATATAGAAAAGGTAGCTAGCATCTAATTTAAAGATATTGAGGTGTCTCATTAGAATATTTTTCTTCTCTGAATTTTGTGTTTAGAACCTGGGTTTTCTAAAAGCTGATTGTTTATTTTCACAGTTATTTACTTAAATCAGATTATCAATTACAGTCTCTGTAAATGCTAAATTTCCAATTAATGGGCAAGCTAAGTTTAGAAATACATGGATTAATATGCAATCATTTATTTTGTGCTTGAATTTTTATAAATACAAATATTAACGGGAATCATAAGAAACAATTGTACGGAAATATTCCTATAAATTTTTAAATTACATTTATTGGATAAATTCCACTGTTTAAAACACATTTTTTGATTTTATTTTCTTTTTTGATGTTTTTTTTTGGGGTTTAGATTTTTTCGTCTCAGAATAAAAGCTTAAAATTACTTTCAGTGTGCCATCCATTGAAGATCTAACTTTGTGATAGCTAGTAATGGTGTTTTGCTTTTGAGAAACCATTGGTGCTAATGGATTAGAAAGAGGATACTTCTAATATAGAGTGTAAGAAACAATGAACAGCATTTTAGTGAGGTCCTGCTAAGCATTATTCAGTCCACAGAAACATTTATTTTGAGAGTTTGTGTTGCACTTTCATAGCAATTTAACCTCATAAGCCTCTCTTTTGAGGTATGTTAATAAGAAATACAGATTTTGCTGAACACTTAAAAGTTTGGCTTACTTGAGTACTCTTTTTTTTTCCCTTTGAAAAAATATATAGCTGGTTTTAGAATGTAGGATGCTTATGCTTGCAGGGAGAGAGTCATTGAGTCCCAAAAGAACCAAATTGAGGAACTAGACCGTGCCAGAGAGTTTCTGGGGAGTCAACTAAGAAGGAAAGAAAAGGAAATTGAAGAATCCACCCTACGGCTGAAAGAGCAGGGTACAGCAAGCCAAAGGTATTGGGAAAAATTAAGATCTCCATGGTGGAAAAGTCAGGAAGGGTTATATCATAATGTTTGTAGGTAGCTGTGGAAGTTACTACTTCTGTAAAGAAATATAGGCCTTATTAATTTTTGTCTGGTTGGTGAAACCAAGCCATAAAATGTTTTGCCAAATAGCATGGATAATTCTAAGCAGGAGATAGTTAGAATAATAAGTTAGGATGTTTTTTTCATAAATAAACAAAAAAGTTCATAATTACCATTTTAGAGAATTCTTTTCCAGCTGATACAGGTTCAGTTGAAATTCAAGTCATAAAATTTTAATCACCTATTTTTCCTTCACTTTAATTCTTACCAAATTTTAGGTGCAGCTTCATAGCAGACAATTTAATTTTCACTAGTATTCAATAATTTGGAGTCTACAAATAGTAGAAAAATTTTCTGTTGCAGAAAATGTTGAGATAAATGAAAGTCTCTAACAGTGTTTTGGTATTAGACAGCAACATTACTTGATTCACTTAGCTGTTTTGCAGATGTTTAAGCTTTGTAGCCCCTTCACTTACTCCAGCATGCCATTGTGACAATTTGTCCAGCATGTCTAAAATAGACAAGTACTGGAAGAGAAATTGCTTTTTCAGTAAATATTTTTTTAAAATTTTGAATAAATTTAAACATCCCTTCTAATACACAGTACAGGCTCAAATTAATCTTAGAATTGTAAGATTATCTGCATAGATATTAAATTATTTTCATGTAATTATGACACACTGGCAGCTTGTTTGAATACCAGACTTAAGATGTTACAGTCTAAATTGCTAGCTCACATTTTCTTTGCTGTATTTGATAGGTGGAAACTTCACAAAATGATGTTCAGATGGCACTGAATGCTTTGGATGGTGGGAGAGAAGGAAAACAGTTTCTTTAGGCATAGGATTGTTTACTGTATAAAACTGTATATGACAGAAAAATAAAACAAAGATGTACATGTATTGATTGAAGTTGCTGTGTCATCAAACAGTAAAATGTTTATTTACCTAAACTCTCTAGTGTGAACTATAGAAAAACAAATTAATTTGGGTATTACATGCTACATCTTCTTTGAAATACGTGTTTATGATGCATTTGGTTTTAATTTTGAAGGCTAAACATTCAGGACAATGTGGAAATGATCAAGGTCCGTAAACAGCTGGCTGAGAAAAGCAATGCTCTTTCAGCAATGGAAGGAAAATTTCTCCAGCTTGAAGAGGTAATTGCAATTTGATCAGTAACATTCCTATATCTTATTATATAAGAATGCTAAACAGAAGACAAATTACACACAATTCTTGATTCAGAGTCAATACTGAGTACATGAAAATCAGTCACATCCTACATTGCACTCAAACTACTCCAGATGTAGTAGGGATTTTTAGCTTTCATCTCTCTTTTTTTTTCAGCAGGGTCTAACAGGTTTTAGTGATTTCATCTGCATAGTCATACCAGGCAGATTATGAAGAATGAACTGAGTTGTCTGGCTATGGAAGGAGATCCCTGATCATTTAAAGAAAGGACTTTGACTTAGATGTACTGATTTACCAAAAAAGAGTACCAAGCCCCCTCCACTTTGCTACTCTTTGTTGAATTTTGGGCACTTTGGCTCTTCTGATGTTAGGACTTAAGCTCTGCTCATATGTTAATGGAAATTATTTTAGAGGACTGCTTTAAGTAATAATTTTCCTTATAAAAGGAGCAATTTTATTAAAATATCTCCAGAACGTGCAATTCCATGGTAGATTATCTAGAGGTTTTAATTATACTGCTTTTTTCTGCTTTTTCCTGTATGTATATGGAAAACTGCATATGCATACAAAGGTGGTATGATAATACCTTGGCAATGGGCAATTTGCTGTAAGGAGGAACAGTAACTGCAATAGAGCCTTATTAAGTATCCAGGATTAAGGAGTGGAAGCACTGAGTATCCTTATAAACTTTAAATTTCTGTGTGCTTATTGTTAACATGCTAAATAACACTTGTGTCATTAGATTTTTGTTTGATTCCTTTTTTTGCCCATGTCTTTCTGTGTTTTGTTTTGCTTTGCCTCCCTCCTCTTCTTCAGTGTAACTCCTGTATCTTCTCTGCCAAGCTGAGAAAAGGTTTAACATGGCTTTTCGTCTTCTTTCTCTTTAGAAATCTAAAACACAGTTTAGAATTTAGAATTCTCTCTATTTATAAATATAAAATAACTCTATTTCTTTTTGTTAGAATGGCTGCCAATATTATGTATTCTCTCTGATTTTTGTCTTCCTGAGAAATGAATACGAAAAGCTGAAGATCAAGTTGGTGACTGATTTTTCATGGGTTTTTGTTAATTTCCAGTCTGTTCAGACTGCATGTGAACATAAACAATTTTTACAGGATTAACATTGAGCTTCTCCATTTAACTACTTTGTAGGAATATTGTATGGAAAAAAATGAAGCTGACTTCTTTACGTCTAAAAGCATTAAACATTAACTATATTCACATATATATTTGGCATAAATTATCATCCAGTCATTTTATGAAACAGGACATGGGGCTTTCAACTATTTTGTCTTAAATCGTAATTTGAATGTGATTTACATGTGAATTTTTATTGAAGGAGGCTTAATTACAGGATTGTAGGCAGTATAATATTAACTAATATTCTGAAAATAGAAGCTCTGTCAGCATCCTCCATTTAATTTTAAAATTGATTAAATGTGTCATCAAAGTAAATGAAAATATAAAGGAAATCAGAAGTCCCTAATTAAAGTTCTTCTAGCTGGGAAATAGAGCTGAATGCACAAAGGCTGCAAAAGAATCATATATCTACAATTGTGTGCATGTGTATCTATAATTATAAAGATTTATATGTGTGTGTGTATATATGTATATTAAAGATAAGGGTTAAGAGAGCTGTGGTAAGCTGTATGATTGACACAGATGTGGACAACATTGATTTCTGCTTGCTGCTGCAGTGGTTTTTGATTAGCATGTCCAACCACTGTAAGCACTGCAAAATCTTTTAGTAGCTTTACAGATTTATTTGTCATTTTCATAATGAGTAAACTGAAGGTTTGATGTTCATGAGGGCAAACAGGTCACCTTCTGCTGGCCTTCCTCACTGGGAAGTGAAAGTTATTTTCAATTACTTGTGTCCTGCTGATCCCATTGAGAACATCTACTCAATAGCACCTTGAGAGCCTCCTGTTGGAATAGACAGTGTGGGAACATTCCACTAGGTCTGATTTTCATATTCCTTCCTTCCTTTTCACAGAACCTAAAGAACTTGAAGACCAACCATGATGCTTTATTAGCAAAAGGTGATGAACTGAATGTTCAGCTTAAAGAGGAGAGGTTAAAGTGCTTCCATCTTCAGAAAGAATTGCAGTCAGTAACTATTTCAAACAGAAGGACAGAAGAGGTGAGATTGTGTTCAAGAGATCTTGAATCTGCTTGAAGTACATATAGCTAAGGGAAGAGTTAATGACCTTTTAATTGTGGAAATGTGAATAGATGTTTCAAACACATTTAGAAGACTGACCTGGTGATATATATACTTTTATCCCATTAAAAAGAAAAAAACAGTGGCTGCTGCTTGCATTTGGTAGAATACCAACCACACTTGATCCCTGTGCCACATAATCACTGCACCAGTGTTTAGACAGTAGTTGAGGTTAAAGCATAGAATTTCATATCAATTCTGATATGAAAAAGTGGTTTGTTAACTGAAAGAAAATGATACTTAATTTATTGATAATAATTTTTTAGTATTCTTTCAACCTGATTTAATTCCAGTATATTATAGTGTTGTATCTGATTTAGCAGTTCAAATCAGTTACTTCTGTTTCTTTCTCTGGAGGCTCTCAGACTAATGTCATCCACACTTAGGGCTAGAAATCAAGTGGTTTATTCCTCATTCTCTTCAATGCATGAGGAGTAAGAGTCTGCAATCTTACTTGTTTTTCTGTTACATTTCATAGTAAATTTAGTTTAACCACCTGATTTACCTATTTTGAATGTATTTTGCATGAACCAAGTTTATCAAGATTATCTCATAGGTACTTCCTCCAAGTCTTTAAACTATTGTAATGCATGAAGGTATCTTCTTGGTATCTCATAGCTTTAAAATTATGTCTTGCTTTAGTGAATATTTTAAAAACAAGGATGTGTTGTTTATAATGTCAGTAATACACTTAGACTTTTAGATTTTTATATTATTTTGCATGTATACCCTGAGATTGGCTCTGTTGATTAGAGCAGGGTGCTAATACTACCAAGACTGTGGTTTCCATCCCCAAATGGGCCATTCACTTTAAAGCTGGACTTGATGATCCTTGTATCCCTTCCATCACAGAATATTCTGTGATTCTGATTTTCTATAAAAAGAACAAATAATAGCTTGTTAGTACCTACAAATGATTAACTATCTGTCTTCATACATTCATTGTAATTTCCTTTGTGCTGTGCATAAAATAAAACTTCCTTCTTCATTTTAGTTACAGGAAAGAATAAATGATCTAGAAAAAGAGAACGAACTCTTGAAGGAAAACTATGATAAGCTGCATAACAGGTAAGTTATGGATTCTGTATATGAAAAATTAGATTCCTGTCCTGTTGAATAGGTCTTCATACACTAAGTGCTGGAATGTGCCTATTGCATGTTTGTGCACACATGTAAATATGTTTGTGCTCCAGTTTATCATATCTGAGCATATGTGGAAACTTTCATGGTACTCTGCCTGTGTTTCATCTGTCCTGTTGAAATGGACCAACTTGTTCTAATACTCTTGAAACAACAGGATACTACTTTTAAAAATGTAATTAAAAATAAATAGGAGTCACTTTATTTTGAACATAAATGAAAGAAGTTCTTAGTTGAATTTCTCATTCTTTTCTTTAGAGTTATTGTTGAAAGGAGGATACTTCGAGGTAGAGATATATTAACTTGGGTTTATTTTGGGTTTTAGGATTGTTTCTTGTTTTTGTTTTTTTTTAACAAAGGGTGTTTGAATTTTTGTCTTAAGTTTTTCCAGCACTTCACAGTGAACCTATATAAAGTTTGATATTTGACAGCTCTTCCACTAATTATTTTTGAGGTGTAGTTTGATTCTTTTGTAATAGCTGTCATTTCACTTCTACTGATACAGAAATAAATAATTTTAGCCAATTGCCACAAGCATATGAAAGAAAAAAATTACCTTCAAATGAGCTTTTCTTTTACTTTGAAACTGTGATTTTTTTTTTCACTAAAGAGGGTTAGATAATAAGACACATGTCTTAGAGTTAATTGCCTCAGAAAGTATGTAAAATGCTTAACATATTTTCTTGTACTGAAATTATTTCTTTTCTTAAAGTGTTTGGCTTTGTCAGTGTGATATCTGTCAAAAGATACCAATGACTAAACACAATGTGAGTGATAGCAAATTTTGTTTATAGAATTCTTACAATATTTCTTATACTTCTTGTACTGTTTGTGGTGAAATTAAAAATTATAGAAGTGAAAAATGGTGAGTACAAATAACTTAAAACAGTTTTTTATGTATGAGATGTAAGAGTTGTATTATCACAATACTCAGAGTTTTGTGTGGGGCAGATGATCAGTTTTCTGTCACTTAAATTCATTGTTGTAGATTTCTCCAAAATTTGATAATGTTATAAATATTTCTGATTATTATTTCTTTTTCTCTTTTATCATTATGCAGAAAAGTTGATTTGTTAGTAAGTTACTTATGATATTTCTGTTCTACTTAAGTTATGGAGAATTTAAGAAGATGTTTAACTAAATAAATAGATAATTAATAAATCTTTTTAATAGAGGAAAAGAGGCACAAATCCATCCTTTGCTGATTTTTTTTTGGGGGAAGTTGATAGCAATTTTGCCAAAGCAAAGACTGCAGAACTGCACCCAAAAAGTTTGCAAAGTAGAAGTATGAATTAATTTGTCAGTTGACTCTTATGGTTTACTCTTTGACCAAGAAAACAATATATTGTGATAAAGGGTTTGGAGGAGTGGTTTTCATATGACCTTGTAATGTAAACCTGACAGTGCTTAAATTCCTTCAAAATAAACAGTGCCCATGTGGTTCACCATTATAGTTTATCCACATGGCTTTAACTCTAATGACATACCATAGATGTGACAGATTTTCCACATTAATCTTAAAATTTAAATGAAGAAACATGAAAGTTACAAGAAAGCACATTACATTGCTTTGTCTTTTTACCTGTAAGGAATTATACTGTAGATTATATAATTACTTTTATTTCAGTCTGAGTTATACATTTTGTTGTGGTTTCAGCAGTTCTGATTCTGTATCCATGCCGTCCTTGCAAATTGATTGACAATTTACAAGCAAATTATGTTAAAGGCAAAATAGTTATTATAATTTCTTTTCCCACTTTTTTTTAATTTCTTCAAGTAGGAGAAAGATTACTTTATATGTGCTTCTTAATCAGCATCAGAATTGTTGTTTTAGAGTATGAGAAAACTGTTATCACTTTGTGGTCAACATTCTTTGACCAGGCAACTGACTTTGGGTTCTGCATGTCTCACAAATTTAAAAGAAAACAGGTGGATTATCCCAATTCTCTACATTAAGAGGGTTTGTACACCAAAAAAACCCCTGGTTTTATAGTCACCTGCTGAAGTCTGCAGTTGTGGATTATTCTGAGATATGTATCTCAGTTCCTTTCCTAGTCTCACAAATGTTGCATGCTACCAACTTTTTTTAACTTTGAAGCTCTAAATTAAGGCCATCTCCTTTGCTCATCCGACAAAGCTTTCCTGTTTTTTTTTAACTGCATCCTGAGAAAGCCTCCTGGGTTTCAAGAGCAGCAGACCCACATATGTTTACATAATTCCTCAGACACAATGACAGTGGTCTCTGTGCTGCTAAAAGTTTTTTTTCTTGATTATTTTTTGCTGAAGCTGTTTTCTGAAAGTTTTTCATATAACATGTATTTTATTGCAGTGTCTTCAGTCTACCCCATGAACAGCAATGGAAATCAAAGGAACAGCAACTGAAACTGCAAATTGCTAAACTAGAGACAGCTATCAAAACTGATTTAGCAGACAAAAATGAAATTCTTGACAAGATCAAAGTAGAAAGAGGTATATTTCTGAGAAAACTAGTATTTTCTCAAAGTGTGAGATTATACCCCTGTTGGAGTTGAGATATACTGCCCAGAAAAGTGGAGTCTCTGTTGCTGGTGTTTTCAAAGCTGCATTTTAAGTGTACATTTACTAAATACACCTAAGTTATGACTATTGATTTAGTGCAAAATATGACCCATTACAGAATATGGGCTGAATGAGGCCCATATAATTTCAGTTGAATTGATTCTTCATCTGTTGTGTTCATATTTACTCTTTGTTCAGTATTTTTTCTCTACACTGAAAGTTCTTATGAAAAAGAGATCTCTCTGACAGTCTCTCTCAAATTATAAACCACTATTCTGTTCGCTGTACACAGCTATGTGAAGCCCATATAGGCCCTTGGCGACGTTTGTCTTTCAATTTCATTAATTCAGATTTTTTTAATAAATTCAGTATATACTAATTTTTATTTACAGCATTGTACATTTAAAATAACAGTTTTCTTTTAATCTAATGAACAGATTATTTCATATGTGTTTTCTTCATGCTGTAGCACAACTGCTTAATGAATACTTACCTTTCAATCTTTTTCTTCTCTCAACACTGATTACCGTAGCAATATGAAGTTTACAAAATACAAGCACAGACAGAAAGTGAAGATACATAGTTTAGAGTTGATTCTTCAAATGTGTATTTTTAAGAGGTGTATTTCTGTGAACAATTTAATGGAATGAAGTGGGCCAACTTGTGAGCAATTCTTATGATTATGGGTTGAGTTCAGCACATGCTTAGCAATAGGATTCTCAGAAGTTGACTTCACATACCAGATTGAATATTTAAACATTTTGTTTGACCACAGCAAGTGTTTGCAAAATTAGCCTTAATTGATCCTAAAATAAAGATGCCTTAAGCTACGTTATTATGAAGTTTTGACATACTAACAGTTGTTGCTTTAGCATGATTAAGAAAAAACTGGCATTCCATCTTCTTTCCTTCCTGTGGGGATTATGTTTAAGTGTGAGGTATTTACCATCCCTTCCCCAGGTAGTTTGTTGTACTCCTAAACTGAAACACCTGAGTACTACACTTCTGATTTCTATTGAATTGACTTGCTGCAGCTGGAGTAGATGTTCTAATATCCTTCTAGGCCTCTGTATATAGGATTTGGTTACAGCTCTGTTCTTCACAAAACATAGGCAGTACAACATTCTTCAGTCACATATTTCACAGTGTCTGCCTTTGCTGCACATTTCTCTTTGAAATTCAGGATGAGAATTGAAATGAATTCTTGTCTTAATGTACTGCCTAGAACTAGTGTAGAAATAATGTCATGTCTACCCTTTGTAGTTTGGCACATGAATCTTTTTCCTAAACTTCTTTACCATGTCCAAGAAAGATGGTAAAATGAGTGAAGCCTTGAAAATTCTTAATGCTACAGGAGACCAACATCATCTTGACATTTTCTATGTCCTCCTTTTGTATTTCCCTTTTAGAATGACCATATAATTTGATCTGATTGTTTTAGAAGTATTTTTCTGGCCATAACATCATAATGTGCTTTGGAATACTTAAAAGTATTAGATAGGAAATAGAGTAACACTCTATATTTTCTGGGGTTTTTTTTAATATAGTATTTTCAGAAGCTATATCACCCTTCCACCAGCCTCATTTCCTTTAGACATTTATAGCTGTGCTTCTCATCTTACCAGTATTTCCCACATTCTCAGCCATAAATTACAATAGCTCTTTGGTTCATATTTATTGAAGCTTACTAACAGTAGTGTTTCATGCAGGTTTTAAAAGACTGAGATAAGCTAGTACAAAATCTAAGTTCAAACAATTCCTATAGCAAGGATTCTTGTCACTTATCTCATAAATTCATACTGTATCTATTTATTTAGTTATACATATATTGTCTAAATACTTTTTATTTTACATTACAAAATCTCATGCATTGCTCTATTTGTTCTTCTTTATAGTACTGTTCTAGAGTACACTGTTTAATAAGTACAATTTTTTTATGATTGTCTTGATAGAGAAATATCGATTGTGTCAGTAAAAGCTGACATCTTGCAAAAATTTACCCTGTCCTAACCAGAACAAGGACACGAAGATTTCCCCATCCAAAATACATTAGTTTCTGCTTTTTGCAATGACATTTTCATGCATATATTAATATGAAAAATCGAGTTTGTAATTTTCTTAACTATGTTTAATTAAGTATAATATTTTGTTCTTCTATATCAAGACCAAAAGGAAAAGCTGATGCAAGACAACAAAGATCTGCAGTTACGCTACCTGGAACAAAAGCAACAACTAGATGATCTGAAAAATCAAGTGAAGTTTTTAACCAAGGTGAACTGTATTTTTGTTTTAAATATGACAAAAGAAACCCCTCTATGTTTTAGGCATAGTGCAGATACTTCTTGAAAGTCAGAGAATAAGTGTTTATTTATTCATGCTATCAAGCAAAACATCATGTCTAGTGAGAGTGTATCTTGTTTTTTGAATGTATTTCTTCAGTTCACATCTGGTGACACCTTTCCATTATGTTTCAGGAAAGTGATGTTGGTATGGCAGAATTCAATGAAACCCTCTTCCTTATAAAGGTACCTTACAAAGAATTCAGGGCTGGAACTAGATGATATTTAGGATTCCTTTCAACCCAAACCATTCTAGAATTCCATATATTGCATTCTCTTATTTTCTGATTTGTACAAGGTGGGTTTGTTGGTTTGTTGGTTTTGTTGGGGTTTTTCCTCTTTTGTTAAGCCCTTGCTGACCATTATATGCTTTCTACACACCTCGAATTTTCAAGGGCTGAATTATTTGAGCATCTTTCAGTAGTTAATGCCTCAAGCTCAAATGTGTGCTCTTGTAATTTTTTAGTTACAGTTAATCAGAAGGGAAAATGAAAAAATTGCCAGAATTAAATCTTAATTTATGTAAAGAATTCATTATAACAACAAAAGTGAATTAAATCAGATTCACAGCCATTTTAAAAAAACTTAGTTCTTCTCAGTTAAATAACTTGTTATCCCTATAATGTTTACTAAAACCAATTTTTTTTATTAATTCTACAATTGATGCAACTATACCATGAGTGTGGAAGTTACAATATGTGGTATAGCAATGCTTAGGAACTTCTCTTTGTTTATTAAAACAGAAAAACAAAAATACTCAGAAAATGCTCTATTCTTTTTTCTCTTGCACAAATTAAAAATTGAGTCAAGGGAAGAAATCAGTGAACAAATAATTTTGCAATATTTCCACTGTTTGGGTAATTTATGTTTTATTTTCTTGAGGAAGTGTTTACTATAATGATGATTATATAATGATAATGAAAAAAAAACCCAAAAAAATACAGAAAACCTCAATGAAAACTAACTCCCCAGTATAAATAAGAGAAGGAATGTAGACTTGAGAATAATAATTCGGGGTTTGTACATTTATGGAGGCAGGATTATTAATTATAAGAAAGGCAAATATATCTGTATTTTCATTGGATAGACAGGAGAGACTGCTTCTGAATATCTGATACATTTTAATTGGTTCCTGAGAATACATTGCTGAAAACAATCCTGACACATTCTAGTCTACCTCATTCCTATTTTTGTGTTACCATGTGCTTAAAGTTTGTAAAGTTCTCCTTGCTGCCTTCTGCCTTACTGTTGTACCAAAGTATATGCCAGTATTGCATTAAGCCATGTGCAGATGCACACAAATCTTTTGCAAAAATCTTTTCTAGTAATTTTTCAAATGTGCTCCAGGATCAAAAGCAACAAAAGAATGCAGACCTCCTGTTCTTGGAAAAAGTGGAAAATGAGATCCATAAAGATTTAGAACACTCCATGCAGGAGCTGCAGTTAAGACATGCGGAAACAGTGCAAGAACTGGAAAAGACAAGGAATTTGTTACTTGTGCAGCACAAAATTAGCAAAGATTACCAGGTACTAAACTCTATTCACAATGGGAAATAACTTGATAATAACATTTTAACCTTTGTAGCTCTGACACTTGTAATAATTAAGACTTGCAAATTCAGCAACAAAGCCAGTCTGTGCATAGGGAACCAAACACAAAATCTGCTGTTGCTGAAGGTATTGTTTAAAAAACGTGAGATCCAAGTGACTAAATTGTAGTCTTTTAGCTCATTCTGCTCTTAACCCTCAGACTTTGCCTTCTCTCTGAGCTCCTACCAGGTCTTCACAGGTAAGATAGTAAATGTGCTTATCAAATAAGCTTCCTTTTCCATACCACTCTGCTTTCACTGTCTTCTTTCTACTTTCACTGTTGGAGTAGTGCAGATCATATTTTGACTTTTCTTTCAATTAATTAGCATTTAAAATAACAAAATCATTAAAGAAACTGTTAGGTATATTGTCCTAAAACAAAAACTACTCTGTTTTTCCTATTGATGTTTTTAGATTTTATTGACATTTTAACTGATGTGTTGTACTGATAAGTGAAAAACTGCTGCTATTTTTGCATACTCAAAATGTTCTTGCCTCAAATCTAACTGTATTTTAACTTGTAGCCAAAAGCCATGTGTAACATCCATACAAACAATCCTTAGAAGTTCCTTTTATATGCAATTGTTTTTCAGACTGAAGTAGAAACAATGACAAGAAAGATGGAAAATCTAGAGAAAGACTATGAGTTAAAACTGGAACAGTATACCCATCTTCTTGATATTAGAGCTGCACGTATCAGAAAACTAGAAGGTATCTTTAAATCATATTCTTCACTAATTATTTTTTATCTCTTCCAAATTACTGTTTTAAATTTGTTCTCCAGTTGAAACACTTTTCCATTCCTAAAACTAGTAGAAAGGTCAGTTTTTTCATGGAAGGGTATCTATTCCAGTTAATTTTCATTGACTTAAATGACAGTTATTAACTAAACCAAATCCAACAAAGTGGTTTTTATACTGCAAGTATTGCTGAATAAGAATAAAATGACCCAACCTGTTTTTTTCTAATAAATCATGCTTTTATGGTCAACCTTTTACTTTGCAGTAGTATCATTACTTTGTGTTACTAAAATCACTTTGTGTTACTAAAATTCCTCAAGTCATGTTATAATATACTGACATAGTATTTAAACAGGATGTATTTCAAGTATTTTTTAGTGGCTTCACTGTATAAAAGGTGCCTAGGAAGCCTCAAATAGGATATTTTACAAACTGATGCTGAAACAATTTTCACATTTTGTCTCCAAGTTGCATCTACTGCATCCTGATTTATATCTTAATTCTATAATCATGTATTTTGTTTTCTTAGAATCATACAATGCCAGAAAGAATGGCTTGGGTTGGAACCCATGTCATTTCAGACCCCTGCCAGGGGCAGGACATCTTCCACTAGAAGGCTACTCAGAGCCCCATCCAGCCTGTGTTAACCACTTACCACCTGAGGCTGGGAGACATGTGAAGGCCTTTGCTGATAGTTCTATCCACTCAAAATATAACAGATGTTAAAAGTCAGATGTATTAATTCTTTCTCTGGCAAATTCAGATCAACCCTACAAAAACGTGCATCTTAAATCTCTGCTATATTTGCGTGGTGATACTTACTTTGAATATTGCTTCAGACTTCTGAATTTTACCCTTTTAACTCCCAGTTTTTATAAGTTTTAATAATAACTGATCAAAGCCTGTCTCTGTGTAACTGAGGCAGCTCCATTGAGGAAATACTCTTGATTGTTGCCAGTGTGCTCAGTGGCCATTCAGTGTATGAATTCTTTATGAAAGTAACATTGTTAATCCTTTATCCTTTCTTCTCAGTCATTAATTATATTGGAGTTTTTGAAAAGACAATCATAACTATTTTATCTGTTGCAGCCCAACTAAGAGACATTGTGTATGATACAAAACCACTTAAGTCCAGACGAGAAGTATTGCCGAGTGATCCAGTGGGTGGATTTGTTGAAACTGTTCGTTTAGAAAGCGGAGAGAACCTTTTTGAAATTCATATCAGCAAAGTGATCTTCTCTTCTGAAGCTATGCACACTTTTGGTGACTGGGAACCTGCTACCTTTTGTACTTACGCCTTCTATGACTTTGAACTTCAGATAACGCCAGTAGTTCATGGGAAGACCCCATCATATGACTTCACTTCTCAGTTTCTTGTGCAGTCTGATGATAGCTTCTTTCACTATATACAGGAAAACAGCATCACGCTGGAGGTTCATCGTGCGTACGGCATAGATTATGAAACAATTGCTTCTTGTCAGCTTAAGTTCCATGAAATCCTGGAAAACAACAGCAAGATCTACAACACAGCAAATTTAGTTGGTACCTAAGATATTGCTAAGTATTCTGTTTGATTGCAGGTGATAAATAATGCATCTTTGACAAAAAATGGATTTGTGCAGTACTATTTCAAAAGGGGGGGGAAAAAGCATTTACAAGAATGCTATTTTCTGTTGGGTGTGCAGCATGTTCTTGTTATTCTGCCAGCATTTGTGGAAAGCTGGGATGGGTGCAATTCTGGCCATAACAGCATATAGCCACAGGGTAAGAGGGAAAAAACCCAAAAAAGGAGACACCCCCACTTTGCCCATATCAAACATCAATGCTTTTTATCTGGGCTGAATGTCATAAGGATATCCTCTCATTCCTTATCAATAATCAAAGGAAGAAATAGTGTAATCTAAACTGGTAAGAGAAAGTTCGCCGTATAATAGTGAAAAAGGTACAAATTATGGTGATTATGATAAATAAGATATATAGTAGCATAATCTAGGAGGGTGTTTATTTACATTTTGTGGATTATTTTAGGCACATTCATATTCATTATATTAAGATAATTTTAAGGTATCCTGGACAATACACTTCTAAAAAGTATTGACTATTCTTTGCAGTTTACTTTTTCTTCTAGAAATGTTTTGTCAGATCAGCATATTCAGTGACCTGTTATCTGCCCACTGTTGTAGAGAACCTGGTTTAATAAGGCATTGTAAAGTGGTACCTTTGCCAGTAATTTAAATTGCATACCATTTTTTGGGACACTTCTAACTGTTAACAAACAAAAGTGTCTGAACCTTTATTTGCCTTAAGGAGATAAAAATATTGAGCTTTGATTTGACCCTGTAGTAAATATTTAAGTAGGGAAAAATGGCCATGTTTTGATTTTGGATCATACAGTGGGAGCCTGAGGCATTATTTCTGTTTCTAACGTGAACTACGGATCTCACATCGCAAGCACTGGTGTAAAGCACAGGCACAATCTTTAATTTGTGGCTGTTCTATAAATCTTGAATTTGTGGTTTTTCCTAGCTTTTGAGTAACATACCTTAATGTTGAAAAGAAAATTAATGCAATCCCCTATTTATTCCTTAGGAAAAACAGGACACATTCAAAATTTTGGTACCGTAGAATACTGGATCAGGTTACAAGTTCCTATGGACCGAGCTGTTATTCCCTACAAACAGAGGTCAAAGGATCTGGAATATATAACACCCAGTTTTAGGGAACATGAACAACCATCCAAGGTATGTTTGGGTCTGTACTTGATAGAGAGAATTACTTCATGGAGAAGAGATGTTTTGGGGTGACCTAATTCCAGCCTTCCAGTACCTAAGGAAGCCAACAAGAAGGCTGGAGAGAAGAGCAAGGGCATAGGACAAGGGGGAATGACTTCAAACTCAGAGATAGTTGGTTTAGGTTAGAAGTTAGAAATTCTTCATAGACTCATAGAATATGCTGAGTTAGAAGGCACTCATCAGAATCAGTGAGTCGAACTCCTGGCCCTGCACAGACACCTCACCAATCCCAAATTCTCCAAATGCAAACTGGGACAATCCCAATTGTCCAAGTGCTCCTGGAGCTCTGGCAGCCTTGGGGTCATGACCATGCCCTGGTAAGCTTGTTCAGTGCCCGACCACTGTGCAGGGAACCTGTTCTGATGTCCTGTCCCTCTCCTGACACAGCTCCAGCCGTGCCTTTGACTAGGACAGGTTGCCCAGAGAAGCTGGGGCTTCCCCATCCCTGGAAGTGTCCGAGGCCAGGTTGGACAGGGCTTGGAGCACCTGGTCCAGTGGAAGGTGTCCCTCCCCATGGCAGGGAATTTGCAACTAAATTTTAAGTTCCCTTCCAATCCAAGCCATTATGTGATTCTGTGATAGTGTTGATAAATTAAACTGTTCAGTTCTTTCTTTTTAAGTTCAAATAGCTTAGGTCAAGTCTTGATGTGTTCAAAGTGTAGTAAAGTTAAAGATTCTAGAACTGGAAAATACATTAGCAGTTTTTCATATTAAGAGATCAAGAACTAGTTGAATTATACCTTGTTGGAAGAGACAAAGTCTTAAACTTATTATTTTTACTGACATTATCATTAGAACATTTGACATTATATTTCATTTTCTTGAGCTGTAAGTGGCAGATGCTTTAGTATCATACTCATGAATTTTAAACCAACTAGATGTCAGATACATAGAGTGGGTGAAGCAGTTGTTCAAAAAGGTCTGGAAGTTCTTAACATTGGAGTATTATGAGATTGAGATTCCTTCACAATGCATTTTTTAGCTGAATATTGAAGAGAATTTTGAAAATATAATTCACTGTACAATCACATTTAAATAAGGGCCACAGAAAAAGAAGGGACTTTCAAACATTTTTAACAGTCATTTATGAAATAAAAGCAAACAGGTTGAAATGTATAAATTAAAATACTAGAGTTTTTAGTGGGCTTTTTTTTAACCTAAGCTGTTTAAAATATTCTATGTCTGGAATAGCTCTAATGTTTTATATTATTCCATAATGTAAATTTATATTATGTATAAAACCTCCATGGGTTCCATGGTGTTACCTGAGAAGTATGTTGTGTATGAATTCTGTTAAATTGTGTCTGATTTAATTTAGTGCCATTAGATTTGGCTTTGAAAAAAATAGTGGCTTCTCATAATTTATTGTAAAATAAGATGGCAATAAATGTTCTTCAATATATTTGTTTATTACAGGCTCCAGCACTCAAAATGAAGCAGCGTGCAGCTCAGGCACACAAGAGAGTCTCTTTTCTGGATGTTAGTGCAATACAGGTGGCAGTAAGTTCTAATTTCTGTCATGCACAATGAGGTATGAAAGGCTACCTGTGGCTCCATATGGGCAATTTGTAGAACTGATAATTAAGAGCACTGGATTAATTTAGCAGCACAATACTGTGATGTCCCAGGCAATGAATGATGGCATAGTACTGCATATAGGTGGGGGACACAATGCAGGGGTGTTTGTGTGACTCCCTCAGAACTGCTTGATATCCTCCACAGTTCACAAGCTTCAGTTTCTACTTAGGGCAGATTCTAATCAGCTCACTCTGCACAGTGTTTCTCAGCTCTCTGCATTATTCAAGTGTCTTTCTACAGTGTACCAGTTGCACTGCATACGCTTCTATAGAAACCAGCTTAATCCAAACAGATCCTGAGTGTTGGGCTAATGGGTTACACAATTTGACAGTTCAGAGTCACCTCTAAAATGAAATTTATCAGCTGAGATTGCACACATTCTGAAAATGATACTTTTTAACTTGGGATATACTGTGATCTACATCCTGCAGAGTCTAGGAGAGTCTGTATGGAACTAACTCAAATGTATTTGCTGCATTGTGTAAATTTGCTTCTGAAATAATTTGCATTCAGACAACTAAGAATAGGTTGTGCTTAGTCTTTTAAGTAAATCCAGTAAGTAAAGGTAGGTTCTTCAATAGGCAATTACAAAAAGTTATGTTTATATATTATATATAATTATAATATTAATACTATTGCATTAATTAAAGACCGTTGTGGGATTTTTTCCTTTCATAAATTACTTAATTGGATTTATTCTTTGAAAAGTTAACATCAATTTTCGATTAACAGATTCTGTTGTTGTTTGGTTTTCTATGACTAGAACTTCATTGAAAACTATAGAGTATAGACTAGAAATAAGAATTAAGTCGATCTGTTGCTTTTATCAACTTGAAAAAACAAAAAGTCAAATGTTGATGAAAATTTCCTTTTGGGAGCTTAGATATGAAAAACTGAAAAGTTAGCCAGATAGTTGCAAACACAAAATATCTTCAGCTGTGCAAACAGTAACTTCTCAGAGTTTGACAATTTTTCACAAACTAGGATTTTCTGAGACAGCTACTTGGTCTCCATCAGAAGTTGCTGGGTTAGCAGCTCCTCTAGCTGCTTTAAAAATATAAGCCTCATTGTCTGGTTAAAGACAAAAGTACTATTAGGCCTAAATAATGAAACAGCTTGGCCTTCTCTGATGTCTAAGTCTTGTGATGAAATGGCAAAAAAGTGTCCATGCAAGAAAAACAGAAGTTCAGCAGATTAAAATGGGAAGTCTGTTTCATTTTCCAGTTCATTTTCTCAATAGCAGAGAATCTAGTTCTTAAAATTTCTTGTCAATGTGCCAAAGCAAATAAAAAAGGAGACTCAGTAAAAGGTGGGATGAATGGTTTGACTCACCCAAACTGCTTGTAAGAATTGTCCAGCCCCATATGTAGAAGCTCTAGCAGAGGATAATAACCAGTGATGCTAATGAAGGGGGGCAAAGGAGGATGTAATTTTCTGTCCAAATGCTTCTCCACTAGTAAATCTATACCTACTTTTGTATCTGAATTGTCTACTGTATATTAAGGCTTCCCCTTTTTTATTTCCGAACTTACAACTCTGTATTTGAAAAGAATATGGAAGTGCTATAGCATTTAAAATGCAATTCCATAGGGTTCACTACAGCTATAATAATGACTTAATTACAGATTTGAGATAGTAATATGCATATCAAAATCGAAACCACAATTAATTCACATGCACACAGGTAAAATTATGTGCAGGCCTATATGTGTAAATTTAGCTATCAAAAGTTCTTCTTGGATACAGTGTGTGTTTTGGGGTTTTTGACTGAGTCTTGTAGAACTTGTAGAAAAAGATGAAATATAAATGAAACTGGAAATCAGGCTATATATGTTGAGAGGTACAAGATTATTATTATAGTTATGTTTTCAGAAATGCAGTTAGACAAATGTCTTTCTGCTGTGTATTAATTATGTGTTACAGCAGTTGACACCTCATTGTTTCCTGCACTGCGTAAGCAATACAGTTGTTAAAAGACTCTGGATAATGAACCTGGGCCATAATTCTTCAAGTTTTGAATTTCAATAACTTTTGCTATTTCAGGAGTTTTAGAAAGGCTGTAAGTTTATCTTTTTCTGTAACGTGGTACAGGATGCTAAACAGCTGTCAGGTGACAAAGTGAAGGAGGTGGCTGAAGAAATTCAGCAGGAAAAAGAAGAGCTCTCTCATCTGTCAGAGGAGCAGTTGGCTGACCAAACATTGATTACTTCTAGAGATGAGACAGAAATAATTGAAGAATTGGAACCAGAAGGTAGGATTCGTTGTTATTAATAAGTAGCTGTATTTTCTGAAAAAAATCTGTGTCCATTTTCATAAGCATTTCTTACTAGTAGTAGAAGCTGCCTCATTATGAGAAACTTCATGACATAAATTATATTCTGGCATAATCTACAGCTTAAGGTAGATGGTGGATAAGATGTGTTTTCTTCCCAAATGGAAACCATATTGTAATTGATTGCAAAAATGTGATGCATAACTTAGATACATAAAATATTAAAGGAAACCTGGCTTCTGGTTTAAATGTCTTTGTATTCTCCCGTAGATCTATGCTGTTCCAAGGACTATTTTAATATGAATATGCTTTTTTAATATGAATGTGCTCTTTAATTTCATTAAAATAAGCATATTTTAATGAATATGCTCTATTTGTCTGCAGATAACAGCCAGTGCTGATACCAGAATACTTTCAGAGAGGGCTAGGATGCTATATCACATATGTGACACAAAGTTATTAGATTTATTTAAAGATTCTAAAAGCCAGGTCATCCTGTCCCAGCTCCAAGCTTAAACTGTTTATTATGGCAATAACCATGTTCATGATACCAACTTTAAAATAAAAGCAGAAGCAGAATGCTAAAATGTTATGTTTAGTTGTTGGCAGCTTTTGCATAAGAATTCATTAAAAAGATTGGAAAAACTTGTTGAATGTTCCAGAAAAGAATGCACCTGCATACAAAACTACATTTTTATTAAAGAAAAAAGGTGCATTCTTCTTCTGCATATGCATGGTGTTAAAGGAAATCAGAGGAAATTCAGGCCATATTCTTAAATAAAGCTAACAGCTGGGCATATATAGTTTGTTACAGGACTTACTCTATTAGCCAGTTGCATCTGGAAAATACTACTTTTTTAACAAACCAGAAAAAATACAGATTAGATGACTTTAAAGGTTATTGAATCACAGTGTTAATCTTCTTCAAGGAAGAAAAGATTTACCTGGAGCTTACTCTTTTTATATTAGAAAAGGAAATTTATTGCTATGAGATTTCTTATTAAGACTTAGGTGGTCTAAAATATAGCGGGTGTTACCTGCATTGATTTTTTTTTTTTTAAAGATCAAGAAGATCATCAAGAGGATGATGCTGTTGAATCAATAAAAACTGACAGTGATGACTGTATTATTTCAAGTCCAGTATCCACAAATATTAAACAGCTGAGTCAGAGTGTACATGGCAATTATTTGGTAAGAATAAAATATATTTTAAGCCTAATGTCCTCTAAGAGTAGCTTTGCTATATCTAACATCAGTTTTCAATGAAGCTGTACATGTGCAGTATCAAATCTCTTGACTTATTCTTAAAACCAGCAATTCAGGACTAGAAGTCATATATACAAAATAGCACAGCATAATAATAAATTTGGAAAACTTATTTTGAACAGTATTTCAATAGGATAGTTCTCAAAAAAATATTTCACACTTTTAAATCTAACATTGACTGAACAATCTTAGCCATAAAACTAGTACTTGAAATTAACAGGTTTAAATGTTCTGCAGTGTGATATCCTAGAGGTAGTTTTATTTTTTTGAAGTGCTCTTTTAAAGGCTGTGTGGTATCTTACAAAGTAACTAGCAACAAGAAACATGTATAAGAAATACTGCTCCTTTTTTTTAAGCTATAGTAAGTACATCTCAAAGAATCCACCTGTCATCAACTACAGTAGATTTGTAGAAAAATACAGAAGTACTTCTGAAGATTGCATTATTTATAAGTAAAATGTTTAAAAAATTTCACCTCTAATTCTGAGAACCAAAATGAATACTAGTAATCACTATTAAGTCAAACTATGATACAGTTGCTCTATACCTTTCTAGTCATCCTGTATTTTATTTTATCAAAATTATTTAAGAACAATTCTGAGAGGATGTTGTATGTAGATTAATCTCAGGTTTCATTATCTACATTCCTCCACTGATCGGTTCTTCAGTAACAATGTGCATGTTTGTGAACAGTAGATAAAAACAGTGCAAGCTATACACTATTAAGGCAACATGTGTGATAAAAGTTGGATTTTAAAAATACACATTATTTTGCTTGAATTCTTGGCTTGATTATAGAATACAGCATGTCAAAATTGTCATTGAATTCTTTTTTGTTTGTTTAAAATCAGAAATCACTGCCTTTAATCTTTTGAGATAATTATCCTGCTGATACTCAAATACTGTAACTAAGTTTTGTGAATTTTGGAGATCATTGTGCTAATTATCCTATAAATATGAAGTGTATGCCACACTATATAAGTAAGTTAAGATCATGCCAGAGTTTTTTCTGTGTTGCAAATTAGACAGTTCATGGTTATTTCTTAGATATATTGATCACAAGGCATATCTAAAAGATTTTCCAGTTTTCAGGCTGTACCAGTTGCTTCTTTATTTTTTCTTCTTGTCTATGATGTATGATTGATCATAAAATACTTCATTTTGTTTAATTTCACTTCTAAATTCGAATATGAAAACCATATTCAAGTCAAAGACCATCACTTTAATGGCATTCAGTAGCCATTTAACTTACTAGATTTTAGGAAAAAAATGTGCTAAAGCCATGAAGCTTTATTAGTAGAGACAGAATGCTGTGGAATTTTTTCTGTCATCCTGGTAAAATTTCCATGAACTTGCTGATAGTAGAAGAACCTCATTGAAATATTGATCCAGATTTCGACTTAGTTGAAGTGTCTTAGGATACATAATAAAGTGGAAAGTCTTTTGAAAGTGGGGGTAAAATTACATAATCAAATACTGAAGGCACTTGACAACAATGGAAATTATTCTGTGTGATGGATATTTTTACTATCAGATACATTGCTTTTCATTTTGATTATTTTTATCATTTTCCCAGCAAAATGTAAGCTATTGCCATATTAAATAAGAACATTAACTTGGAGTTCTGACTGAATATAGAAAGCTAATACTTTGAATGTGATTTAGTACTTCAGGTGATTTAAGTTTAGAAATAAAAATTATCAAAATATTTTATATAGAAGAAATATTTTAATAAAGTTATAAAAAATAATATATTGAAAAGAAATAGTTTTTTAAAAAATCAACATTTCTGTATCCAGTGTGTTCTATTTGCTCTTTGAAGAATATCATCATTGAATGCTCACCTGCATATTCCAGTTTTTAAACCATATTGGCTTTTCTTTCTTCCCAGAGTAACTTTGGGAAATATTTGTGACTCTTCCTCTTGAGTCCAACATGCCCACTTAAATAAAACTTACCCAAATTTATCTGTACATAAATATTCCAGACTTTGCAGAACAGTATGAAACCATTCCATATAAGGAACAGAAAAATATAATTTCAGTTAAAGATAATAAGAAAAGTCTATGGTGAAGAACAATTGGGATATTACTTTCATTACCACATGTTAAAATTAGCTTTGTAAGGTGTGTTTGACTTAACTAGGAAAGTTCACTAAATGAAGTTGAATTCTTTACAAATACAATATTACATTACATGCTGAACAATTTTGTGATTTGATGGATTTAATTGAAGTGTTTGTAGTATAATCTGCAGTAGGTACTAACAATTCTCTTTTATTTGGAAAACTTCAGTAGCTTATATTACTGACAGTATTTTAAGCAGCTACAGGATCACTTTGCTGTGTAGGTAAAAATGATGACAGCTGGAATTTATGATTCAGATAGCATTTTTACCTAAAGATAACCAGCAGACTGTAACTATTGATTTCTGCAAAAACATTTTAAACATTGAATGGAAATCAGTATCTCTTACAACAACAGTCTTAGCTACAAACCCTGGAGCTTTAGATTCTCATTTTGTGTATGTTAGTTAATCAGTATTAATCATATAAAACACTGATGATTTACCTATATCTGTGTATGTTTGTTTTGTGTTAACACTTAAACAAAAAATAATTTGTATTATGCTTATATTTTCTTTTTATATTTTCTTTTAAATAGGAAGCTGAAAAAATTCAGATTAAAATTACATCACTTGGTCTTACTGAGTCACGAATTACAGCAGATGAAACAATACAGCAGCTGTTTGTAGAATGCAGATTAAACAATTTCCTTGCAGAGGAGACCCCACTGTCACTTCCAAAACCACCTGGTGGTCAGAGGATTCACTATAACTATAGCACTGGTAAGGCTGAGGTATTTCTGAGCAGGCTTGGTTCTTCTCTTAAATTCTGTCTCATGAAAATACCTGCAATAAAGCCTACTTCCTATATATTGTAGTTGCATTTCTCTATGTGCCAAAGCTATTTGCCTATTTTCCAGATATTTTGGTAAATACTAAAAGTGATTTTTAAGAAATGAGGTAAGTATGCAATTATCAAGTATACAGTGAAATGCTGAAGGAGGCTGGTATATAAAATAATAACATCACAACATTTTTAAATATGCTGGTAGTGCATAAATTTCAAAATTAGACTGTACATAACTAAAATCTATATATTCTTTTTAGAAGAGCATGATCATCTAATTTTTCTATCAGTACATGATGGTACATCTCAGCAAAAGAAAAACATTCTAATCTGTACATCTAAAACACTGTTGAAAACAGAGAATATGTAGTTGGACTTTGTCACTACTTGCAAATACTCAGTGTTTCTTTAATGACAACTTTTTAATAGGGAACTGATTCATCTTTGTTTCATCCTAATTGCCATACATTCCAATTAATACTTTATATTTACACTACTAGCAAAAATAGAACTATTGTAATAATTTAAAATTCTCTTGTTAATTATTTCTCCAGCTATGTCATCATATTTCAATTAACTTTTTCTTCCTGGTAAAATTTTATTTCATTTAAGATTCAGCCTGAGTGCTTCAGTCTTGGACTTTTAGCTAAGAGTATTCTGGAGAAGGTGACTGAGGGTTAGAGTCAGGGTTATTGCTATTTGTGAGAAGCCCTTAATACAGACATTCAAATTAGGCATTCCTTTAAAAATAATTACATAAAAGTGGCTTTGCAGAAATAGAGATCTTTAAAATTGCTACCATCTACAAACCTGATTTTAGAATGCAACTTCCCAAAGAATTCACTCATTTAGATCCTCCTCTTACTCATAGATTATTGGATTGTTCCATGTGTAGCTGGAGACTGAAATGAATCAGAAATGTCTCATCAACCACTGCTGTGTTGGCACTGCCCACTTGAGAAGCAATGCAGATGACAGATTTTCTCCAGTCCATTGGTCTGAAGATTTCTTGCATTGAAATACTGTGGCAGGAAGGAAGGATTGAATTATAAGGCTGTCAAAAAGGATAAGCACTTTGCTATACATTCTCGTTATCTGTAGGTTCCTTAGTGGAAGAAAATACAGTAAATCACTTCAAATACAAAGCAGTAAAGAACCTTGGCTTTTAAAATCATGGCTGCTATTGCCATTAATAGAAAGTGGCAGCTCTGTGACATGCTTAGATGCTGCTTTTGTATCTTTTTTCACAGTGTTCATAGAAACCTGCCAGTACACACCATAGGATCACATGATTTTAACATTTGATTCTAACATTGTTGTTTTTCCTTAGAAAAGAAAAGGAAATAAACACTTATTTTTATTTTGGTTTTTTCTTCACGATCTTTCTTCTAATAGGTGCAAAACAATTGATAACCAGTTATATTAATTGATTTGCTTTGCAGTGATAAATGTGGATAAGGAAGATAATCATGCAGAAAGAGAGTATCTCAAGTCAATTCTTCTAAAGCCGGATCTACCTGCTCACAGGTACAGATTAATACTAAAAACCTGTATTATAGGACTTTGTAAATAATGCTTGTGGTTTGCCTTTTTGTTTATCTTTACTGACAAGTTAACCCTAAGTAGCTAATATATAACTAATATGAAAAACATAATTGTTTCAGCTAGGAATGATGGCTGCATTGTGATCTGGCTGCTGCTTGTCTTATTTCTTCTCTGAGTAGGTGCATATGGAATGGAATGTTACAAACTCATTTAATGTTTGTTTAGTGCTGTAGTTTAATTTGGGGGCAGGGGCTGTTTGTTTTGTTGATGTTTTTTTTAAACAACTTGGTTTTACAAAACAGAGTTTCTAGATTCTATCATCAGTAGTCTATCAGTAAAGAATTTGAAAAGCATGTATCTATACAATGATAGAGCAGTACATTTGTTGCTTTCTGAATTCAGGATACTAAAAAGGAGTCTTAAAAACTGCAGGAAGTGTTCCTTGGCCCCAAAATTTAAAGGAAAAAATATATATGTGTATATATATATGGATATAGCAGACATCTATTATATGAATACATATGAGAAAGATTAGAAATTAGACTTGTTCAATTTCACAATAATAAATTTGTTCTTATTCTTTTTTTTTTCATTGAGGTAGCCATGTGCATTACTTTGAGAGAATGAATAACATATTTTGATTCTGTTTCTTCTTGAATGTCAATAATCATTAAAATGGAACAACTATTAATTTAAATATCCATTCAAGTTACAGAAGACTGGGATAGCTGCTGGTTGCATTTGAAGTGTCAGAGTAATTTGTAAATCCTACTCACAAATCACTGATTCACTCTGAGAAAGAGAATAGTGATCTGTCTTCATTCCATATCCTTTATTTGTCATCTGTATTAGGAAGGTTGCTAAACATATTCTAATAAAGCATATTTTACTAAGATTTAACAATAATGAGGATAAAATACTCTTTTTTATTTCCCTGATAGATAATTTAGTTGCTAAAGAAATGTCCCTGTCCAACCATCCAGGACCACTGTGGCAGTCACACTTCACCACCTGATCTGAGGTCCCTTTGCAGCTACACCCCTCACACTGTCCCAGTCAGACCAGTTGCCCTCACCAACTCCAGCCCAGGTTTCCAATCACTGAGTCTTAGAGGTCCTAATCCTTAAAATAACTTCATTTTTGGTGCACTAATTAAATAAGACAATAACAGTTCAAGTTGGAGCCTCAGAAGAGGGACCCTGAACAAAGGTTTGTAACCTCACAGGACACTCTGGGGCTCATCAGCTCCTGCCATGTCCTGCAGTGCCCCTCGCCTGGCTGTAGCCAAAGTCTGGGAGTTACTGCTCCTGCCTT